>CANYCX013639250.1:0-21006 GCA_948193385.1 Breynia disticha f. nivosa
TATGAATTATGCTTCCAAAATGGTCTCGCTCGATTTCCATCAAAACATAGCCAATTCTTCATGTTCTTCAATCAAATCTAGATAAAACCAAAACAACCATAAGTTTATAAAATCCATTGGTTTATCCACTAAAATGATATGAAAATCAACTAAAATAACTAGAATAAGATGTGCATATTTGGTCTTATCAATTACACTAACTGAAAAAAAAAACTATTTTATCTTTATTAAAAATTTTAGTGTTTCAAATTAGTTGTTGTTATAATGTTCCAAAGTATTTAATGTGAGAGAGTTTTCTTCAGTTTTGATTTAAGAAAAATGATTTTTTTTTTAATTTTTTGAGAATAAAACAGAATTTAAAGGGAAATAATTTTCAAAAAATACTAAATTTTTTAAAATATACTTATTTTAAGATAAAATTTATAATTTAAAATAACACATATTTAAAAATAAAAAGAGTAAAAATGAGTAATTATTTAAATCCGAAATATATATGTAAATTTTGACTGACAATAGATGAGTTTGCATGCACTGTGGGAAGTTTCAGATTTTGAATCTTTCATATATATAAGTTTAAGGGTGAAAAAGTTTAATCAACACATTAATGATATAATGATCGTTTTTTAATTTCGTAATGTTATTGAATGAGACATATAAATTTTAATTTATTTATTTATTAAATTTTTTGAAACTCTTTTATCAAATTTGTTTGAGACTCTATACCTTTCTACAACCAAACATAAAGAAGAGAAATAAAGAGGAGGGCATTAATGTCCACGTCGTGACATTGAATGGGGTGCTTCATTCGAGGAACCAATAAAAGAGGATGGTGCTGCCCTACTTCCAGCGTTTTACACGTGCATGAACAATTAATTTTGGGAATAATATTTTTTCAAAACATGTATTATATGCTTAATTCTTTTTTGATTTTTGTATTATTTTATATAATTTCCAGCTTTCGTTCATAAATTAGTTCAAGTTACTTTTTATTAATTTTATTTGACTTAATCTCCATGTTTATAATTTAATTTTTACTGTCTTTAAGATTTTTGAATAATAAATGTGATTAATAAAATTAACAAAAAATTTAATCTGTATTATTGTGCAAAAAATTTGAAGACCGATATAACTGTGTGAGAAATCAATGGACCAAATTGCATATTTTTACCTATGATTTTGGAATTTTGATGTAGATACAAATTCTAACAAATATTCATTTATCCCTTTGGACTTTAAAAATAAACAAAAATATTGTATATAATGTCTCATCATATAGATATATTTATATTTTTAAATTTATTTATGATAAAAATATCCTCCTTCTTGAAATTTTTTTTAATGGTAAAGTGTTTTTCAACAAAATAATAATAATTTTTTAAAAACTGTAAAATTTATATTGTGTTTATGTTTAAACAATAAAAAGAGTATAATATATATACATATATATATATATATATATATTGTTGTTGCCTAAACAACAATGAAAATTGAACGTCACTCCCTTGTGTAAGGTCTACAAAAAAATAAAGTCAGAGAGTCGAGGGTTTGTTCCCCGATTGCATTCCGATGCTTAAGTTAATATTTGAATAGTGATTTTTTTCAGAGTAACAGTAGTAAAATTATAAGTACAGTAAATGGAGATCTGAAGGTCTATTTATAGACCCGCGAAAGCATCCTATGATATGACGATGTAGCTTCATTTAACTTTTGAATTCAACTTTAAATTCAATATTGAATATTCAATATTCAATGTTTGAAATGAGATATACTGTATCTTCAATGAACACATTGTATTTGACCGGTTATATATATATATGAAAATTAATGAAGATAATCAATCATGTCAGTGAATATTTTTTTGAAAAAAAAATATAAAAGTTTAGTTATGAAAAATGATAGATTAGAAAATAAATATAAAATTAAGATAATATTGATGCATTTTTACCAATTTGGGCGACTGCAAAATAAAAGTCCATAACAATCCGTATAATACAATCCGTATTTGGTCCTTACAAATTGGCTTTTTACTCCTTGACCACCCATTTTCGTTATTCAATCATTTTGTGGTCCTATTTTCCCCAGAAAAATAATCATTTTTGTGGTCCTTTGTTTCAACGTTCCACATTAATTTCACCTTTGTAAAGCCCCTCTAAAAAACCTTTTTATTTTCTTTATTCATACAACTTGGTTGAAGAAAAGTAGTTCATGATGCTTTTTTCCACTAAAAAAACCATTTTCGACCAAATATTTTCGACGGTTTCATCGGAAAAATTCATTTCCGAACGAAATCCGTCGAACATTTTCCAGTCGTTGGAAAATTTTGAAATTCCAGCATTAGATTTTTTTTGCCGCTATTTGCGATTGAGTTCATAAAATTTTTTTGACAAACTCCATTGAAAAAATTACCTATTAGGTCCTTTCCCTTCAAAAACTTCCAACTAAAAAAAATCCAACGAATTCTGTATTCATTTCTTTTTTTTTTTTCAAATTAATATTAGCATTTAATAAAATTATTAATATGTTGTAATTTTCAATTCAAATACATTTAGGATGTCAATATTCATTTTTTCCAAATTAATATTATCTATTAATGAAATTATTAACTAAACTTCATCAATAATATGTTGATGCATGGTTTATAGTTAAATGCTGGTCTTGACTTAGCTTTAAGGGCATGAATTTTTTAAATATACCAATGTGGAGTTAGTCTAACTATAAGTTCAATTATTGGAATAGTTTAATTTTCTAGAAAAAATATAATATTTTAATTCAATAATTGTTCACGATTTGTTATTATCAAATAGTAGAGAGTATTTTTCACAAAGTATTGAGAGAGAGAATTTTGTTGAAGACCCGATTACTCCAGCGTCGTTCATTTTGGAGTCATGAACCTTCACGATTTTTTTAAAAAGCGACTAAGTAGTTTACAAGCAAAAAATGTTTATAAACAAATTTTGCCCTCGACTCCAATGTGATAAAGTTATTTTCTTTGATGTTTTAAAACATATTCTTTAAAAAAATATAAATTGGAAATAAAATTAAGATGTGTATATTTCCAATGAGAGGGGCAAGACAAAACAATGGAATAGTTTGGTCACATCACAAGGGGACCTCTTTATTTGTATTAGTTGAGGACGGTGGAAGGTGGTACACGGCGGAGTTCGTCGTCTGAGTTCGTCACGCGCCACCATGTACTGTGAAAACTTTGCTAGGCTGGCAAGATTCTTGGGACAACATAGAAACATATTGGTAGGGACAATGACTATGCATTCTCCAATATGTGTAGTGATTTGATTGTTTGTCCAAATTAATGTTTTTTTTTTTAAATTGTCCAAATTAATGTTGTTTGTGCTATGTGAGTTGTATTTTGCATGCGTTAATTTATCATTTTTTAAATAATCTATATATATATGTTATATTATACTTGAAAGAAAATTAAATACTTATAATTACGACAATTAATTTTGTGTAAAAGTGTCACAAGATAAATTTACAATTTAAACAATTTTTTTGTATTATAAAATAAATTATATCAAAATAAAAATAATATATTCATTTTTTAATTATATATATATATATATATATATATATAGACACACACATACATACATATTCAAGTGATTAAACATATCATGTTATAACAAATGATTTTGGGTGAATTATAGTTTCATATTTTGAGATATGTTCTTTTAGTGTTCAGTTTGAAAGATAATCTACTTAGAACTAGTAAAAGTTGACTCGATCCAATAATCCGACACGATCTGACACGAAGTTAAGCGGCTTTGGGTTTATATAAACGGGTTTGAGTCGTAAATGGGTTGACCCATTTTTGATCCGTTAAAAGTTTAGTTAAATAGTTAAACCCGACACGATCCAATTACGACCTATTAAAAATTTATTAATAACTTTATAAAATAAAATATATAAAACATATACAAAAATTTAATATAAAAAAAATGAAAAAACATATATGAGACCATATATTTAAAAAAATATATTTAAACATATATTTAGATTTGAAGTTTATGCAATAGATGCTAAATAGGTTAATTTTTAACTTATTTAACATGTTAACTCATATAAATAAATATTATAATTCGTGTCAATTAAATCGGTCAATCACGTTATTAATTTTTTTCTATTGAATATCATTATTTATGACATAATATTAAAAAAAATGTATTTGTGTCATTTGTTGTGTCTAAGTCTTTAATCGCGTTTTCGGGTTAAAAATTGTCAGTTTTATCTAATTGTGTCAATAAAATGGGTCAACTCATCAACTCATTTATTAAACGGGTTGGATTTGGGTTTCATTTTTTGACCCGTTTATTAAATGGGTATTGTAACATTCTAAAATATGTTGGAATTGATATATAAGGAAAATATATCAAAATGGAATCGAATCAGATCGAAACAGGTTGAAAAATTAAAAAAATGATGCAGATTGCCCAGATTAATACGTTAATCTGGGGAGGATTACGAATAACGTACGTCATTCATCATGAAAAATAACGCACGTTATTTTAAAAATAACGCACGTTTCGGATAGCAGAGTTGTTTTTAAATAGGTTCTAAACACCTCCAAACGTTCTCTCAACTTCCAGAAGTAATCCTAGGGTGTTCTAATCATTCAAACAACCAACAAATACAAGAATTATAACAGATTAATCACAGAATCATGCTCTAAATGTGAGTTTCTCTATTTTAGGGTTTTAAAGAGGAATTTCTGATTTTGATTCGAATTTGACATGTAAAATGGATATGTTTGGTATGGTTTTGATGGGTTTTTAGTGTAGATTATTAATCTATCAACCAGAAACATCAAAACATAAGATTTGAGCGTGATTCAAAAATTTTGAATTTTTGAAAAACTTGTGAATTATGGAATTCTGGAAAGATAGAAAGTTGTAACAGGTTTAGTTGATGATTAGTAACTGGTTGGATGATATAAAACATCATTTTGTTGCCTTGGGACAGATTTGGTATGGTAAAAGCTTACTAAAATGTTGAATTTTGATGGATAATTGGATTTTAACGATTCTGAAGGTAGAATCAATGTTGAATTGGTTAAGTAATACCATATTTATGATTAAATTCGTACAGGAGAATTTGTACGACGAGATGTGTGATTTTGGGAGTAGAGTTTTTGTCGAGTTTTGGACGTATTTCGAGGTAAGTGTTCTTACGCTTACTAAATTGAATCGTAACTAGTGAAATTACATTGATTAAGCAAAATAAAAATAGTTGGCCTATAATGTTATGTTGAATTGTTAGGTTCTTAGTTGAACCTTAATGAGTGAGATGGTTGGTTTGTGATTGTTATGACATGTTTTGATTAAAATGGTATTATTTGATTTGCTTTGTGTGAGTTGAGATGATATAATGTTGTGTGCTCTGCTGTGTGTTATTCTATATGTTGAGTTGTGTGCAGAAAGAATGTCATTCAAATGCTGTGTGCGAACCTGAATGATATTCATATTGATTATATTCATTCATTTACATATTTGTGTGACACGAGTATGTGTGACAAAAGAAAAAGAAAAGAATACTGTGTGTTATCCTGGACTGTTGTGTGCGATAGTCCATATTTACGAGCTTTGCTCAGAGCTGTGTGCTCAGGCTATATGTCGTACCTCTGTTGTGTGCGATAGAGGATTTCCACTGCTGTGTGCGATAGTGGATAATACCCGGGTCATTCTGTGTGAATTTACATTTCATTTCATTTCATACATTTCATTTATATATGTATGATTGAGGATTGTTACTGTGGAACCTGTGTGGTTCGTATTTGTTGTGTGCGATACTAATTGAAAGTTGTTTTTTATCTGTGTGATCGTTTTGAAGGTGTGAGCTAGATTACTTTATAAGTTGTGTGCTAATTTCGATCTGTGTGAAATTAATTGTCGGGCATCCGGGGATGCCTAGGGACAAGATAGATAGGCACGTTTTCGTGCTAGTTTATACTTTCCCCTGCACATCATTTATGTTAGAAACTAAGAATACTTACTGAGTATTATATATACTCACCCCGATGTTGTTTAAAATGATTGTGCAGATCGTAGGTAGTTGTTGTTGACTGGACAGTACTAGAGGTGATCAACTTATTTTCAGAGCTTACTTCAGAGGTCGGGCTCCGGGGTTAAATTTTGAGATTTTGTTTGTACATATGTTGTACATTTTTGTATATACACGCAGGTTTTTAGTTTAAATGTTTTTCAAACTAAATTTGCTTCCGCTTGTGTTTGTTTAAAAATAAAAATGAATTTGGACCGAGGTTTATGAATTCGATACGAATTCGACTCGTCAACTCGAATTGTCAGGTCTAAATTTACTTTATAACTACTACCTTCAAAACAAGAAAAATTGCAATCAACGACAAACAATTAGCGACGGAAACAAAAAAAACTTGTTTACAACTGGATATGAATATTTAGAGACGATTTAGCCGCAACTATCGCTGAAAATAACGATGGTGCAATAAACACCGTCGTAAAAATTGGCAGGAAGTTCACGCAAAAAATAGTTTATAATTTAGCAACAGATATTCGTAGAGATGCCAAAAATTGGTGGGACTTTGGCGCCAAGAAATTAGCGACGGGCAGTTTACAACGTTGAGCAATAATAAATGTTAATAAGATTGTGGCGCCAAATTCCCGCCAAATATTAGCTACAGTAAGCTAAATTGTCACTAATTCTTCGTCGTAGTTGTACCAGTCAGGCGATCGTATTAGCGACCAAAAGCTCCTTTTGTCATTAATTAGCGACAATATAGTTAGTTGTTGCTGATTTTCTTAGCAAAATATTATTCCCTCGTGAACTATGGCAACAAATATAATGACAATTGTGCATCTTCTGTCGCACAATAGCAACGACATGCGATTTCATTGATTTTATTCTGAAAAAACATTATTTCCTCGTGTGTAATGACGACGCAATCAACAACGAATGTGCATGTCATCGCTAAATGAGCAAACTATAAATTTCCTTCTTTTCCTCTGTAAGTTTACGTTTAGTATAAGTTTAAAATATTTTGGCCCGATTGCAGTTTAAAGGAATTCACTTTGTCGATGCAATTTTATTTGACAATTTTATCTGGTATTATCGATAACTTGATGTTATTTTGTCATATTATATAATTACATGGAGCAGATGTGCTTATGTGTCAACACCTTCCACTTTTTGCCAGTGCGCCAATACCTCACTCTGATGATATGAAACACTGCATTAAATGTACTTTTTTTAAAACATTACGTTTTATTAATATTTTAATTTTATTTTAATTTGAATATATATATTAATATTTATAAACAACACCAACTTCAACCACGGACGTTGTTACCAAACATTATTACAACCTAGAACGATGCATTTTTCGTCACAAATACTTTGCGATAACTATAGTGACGACTTTGAATGTTGCCATGTAACGATGATTTTGCTTGTGTTCGTGGAACACGTTAACCACGATACTATCTCACTTTTAGCAATGGTAGTCGTTTTGGTAGTAGCAATTCAACGATAGATTCATTGCTGAAAAATCAACGACTGTTTCTACTACAGATTTTAGTGACTTTTTTCTCCCTTATTTGTCGTTATCATCAGCTTGTCCTGTAGTGCTTCATTCATTTAATATAATTTGTAGAACTACAAATAGCTCTAGAAGGAGGTTGAATAGAATTATTGACAACTTTCGATTCTTTTTGTCGAATTCGAAATATAGAACAAGAACACACAATATAGAGTAGTTCGACCCTAACACCTACCTCCACAATCTAAGTTCTTACTTAGGAATTTGGTAAACTCTTGACTGTTACCTCACTTTCAAACTTAGTGAGAACTTCCTTATACACTTGATTTTCGACTTAAGCAACCTTACACTTTGATTTGACCTGCGGCTCAAATCGTACTTTACAACTAAGATGAACTATTCTATAACACTTTCCAAGGTAATACTAGTTGTGCTAAGATAAAGAATAGACAATATGTACATTAATTCTTGCACAAATGACTTAGAACACTTGAAGAGCTTGAAAGAAATTTGTATGTAATATGTGAAGCTTTAGAATAATAGTCTCTCTCTCTCTTTCTTTTGAATCATTTACCTTTAATACCTCCTTTTGAAATTATAAACGTTAGATGCAAAGTTTGTCCCAATTGAAGGTCTTGAACATAGTGCTTTTTGCTGCATAGCTCTTTCTGGTTGACTAGTCCAAGAGTTGGTCGACTAACAACTCCTTCTCTGGTTGACTAGAAATTTTTCTACTTGAGTAACTTGATATTTTGATCAACTAGGAATATTTCTAGTAGAGTGCAACTTTATTCCAGTAGAGTTTTGAAAATTTTCTACTCCAATATACTCGATTAAGGTTAGTCTTACTCAACTAACATACCTCTTGGTCGACTAACATTCTTCATTTCTGTCGACTAGGAATGTGCCTGGTTGACTAACAAGTCCTCTTGAGACAACAATATTCAAATTTGAACTCCAATCATTAGCATGTCGCCCTAAGTCTGATTTAATCATCCTTATGTCCGTTAAGCATCCACCAGATAATCGTTATGCACATTTTTTGCTAAAAAACACCAATCTACTTGACTGGTGTTTGTTTGGTCGACTAGAATCCCCATCAGTCTACAAACATGAGTCCATACTTATTCCTGGTCAACTATATGTAGTCTTAGTCAACTAGAAGGTTGTTCCACAACATCTTTGATGATTTTAATTGTTTTGCTTCCACCACTTGTCAACATATTGAGTATGAAACATTCTGAAAACTATTTTTATTAAGTTCATAGAGTTCTAACATTATCAATACACAAGAACTTAATGTTCACCACCATAGGTCCAACATAATCTTCAAAATTTTTTGATAAAAAGATAGGAAGATAAATTAATGAATCATTAAGGTGAAGATTCAAATTTAATAAGAAAATAACAGTGAATATTAACTAAATTTTGTTGTGCTTTATTGTTTAAGAAAAATATTTAAAAGAATTATAATAGTTGTATAATATTATGCTAATTTACACCATCACAAAATTACCCTTTTGTCATGTCTTTTTTACAGTATTTTCATTTTTATTGTGTTCTTTTTAGTATCATCTCCTTACTGTATCTATTCGTGCCGTACTTTTAATTTGTTTATTTTATTAGCATTGTAAAAAATTTTAGATTTATAATTGTACATATAAGTTTAAATTTTACGATACAATTATCAAAGATAATTTCAAAAGACACCTCATATTAGGGAATAACTGATAATATCTTTTTCTTCACCGTTAGATTGAAGTTATAAAAATGACCTTTTTAATCTAATAGTGACGAGGTGACTCTTATGAATGTCACCTTAGAAATTTATTTCCTTTATTCGTTATTTAAACTTTTGTTCTTTAAAAATTATTGGTTTAATTTTTTTATCATTATTTTATTTAAAATAATTCTCAATTATTTCAATTAATTTTTTTATATTTTTTTAATATCTATTTTATTTAAAAAATAAATAAAATATTTATATCTTATTTATTATTTTTTTAATTTATATAAAAAATCAAAATTAACAAACTGTAAAGAACGAAAGGAGTACCGCTTATTGCTACTATTACTTTGGGTGCAATACACGCGCTAATGGGGGGAGGGGCGTGAGGAAGGTATCATTCTATCCTCAGTAACCAACATTGCTAAAGAAGGCGCAGATGTGAGAACTGGCGGTGGGCTTAGCTGGCGGAGAAGGTCGGTCGAAGATGATCTGATACACTAAGTTCCACTACAACACATTCAGGAGCTTACGTGGATTTATTTCATTGGTGAATCACTGATGTTGGCTTCTTATAGATTGGACATCAAGATATGGTCTGTCTGGGACCAATGGTGTCCCGCCACGTTAGCAACTTGGACTGATTTGTCAAGGTTACAGCTTCTTGAGATCATAACCTGCTCAATTATGTTGGAGAATGCCCAATTACAAGTGTTGCAACGGTCGGTGGGCCCACATTTATTGATGAATTAAAAATTAGATTTTTTTTGGTAAACAAAAAATATTAAAATTAAAAATTATCTTTTGCTAAAAATAATAGTAATTGGTCTCACCGAAAATAGTGTAAGTAGAATGAAATACGTAAGGTTTTTTTTAAAAAAAAAATAAAAATAAAAAAAGTGCATGTTTTGTATCTAAAAATAATAATATGTTTGTAGTTCATCAAAACAAATACCCTCAATAATATCTAACATATAATATATTTTATCTAAAACATCTCTAATTATCTCAATTAGTTCTCCTGTTTCATTTTTTTTGGCACATATTTTATTTAAAAAATAAATAAATCATTTTACATCTTATTTAATATAACTTTATTAATTTGTATAAAAAATAATTTGACGAAGTTTAAGAAATAAATGGAGTAATGTTCTACGTTATAACAATTAAACATTTAAATCAATCATGGAGTTAAAGGGAGCGGAACGGTTATTCTCTCTTATCATGTCTCATTCAATAATATCCTCTTTGTCAAATTATTATTTTTTTATTATACTTTTAATTTGTATATTTTTTTTGCAAAAATATTTAGATCGATCAATAAGTTAATTTTTTAACTGGTGGTATGATGGTATCTGTTATCTAAGGAAGTGCCATTTTATTTCCACTAAATATCTATAATTTTAATGTGAGGGTTGTTCTCATTGAAAACCTTTTTACTTTATTGAATTTTATAAATAACATAAAATTAAACTGTTTTATTAAAAAAATTAAAAATTTATATTTATTTTTTACCGTACCTAACGATTACAGTTAGATCTCTCATTGAGTCACTAATAGTTGAGACTCAGAATAAAAGTTTTCTAAAATATTATAGGTTATTGTACCCGATAGTTAAAAAGCTACGAATTTGTTGTCTTTGTGGTCCTGTCCGCCTCAAATGAGAATTAGGCTGAGGTGTCCATATATCTCGCGATTCAAACAAAAAAAATACAAAATTTTGCTATACAAATGTCAAAAAATGAGATGAAATAGAAAAATAGCTAATCCATATAAATAAGCTTTAGAATATTATTTTATTTAATATATTCTATGTTTTACTGTATAACATATCCATAAAACATCCTAAGACTTGTGGTGATCTTTGTAATATATGTTTGGGATGCCACCATTATACAATCAACATATAACATTTTTAGTATTTTTAGTATTTCAAAAAAAAAACATATAGCATTTTTAGTATTTGGTATGTTTTTAAATTAATAAACTAAATCAAGTGAGAAAAATTAACGAAAAAAATCTTTTTTCTAAAAAATTTGTGAAATGACTCGTGTTAATAATGCAGTATCCGCACAGTGCAGTGAAAAAATTGCTATTATGAATATAAATATAGATAAAGTTTAATTTCATGTTCGACGTTTTGTTAAAAGTATATATTGGGTTTAATTTTTTGGCCTAATTTGACGTTTATAACATTTGCATGATAGTTCAATTAAGATGATTGATACACTAATGAATAGAAGTCTATGTGCTACTAACAATATTACATCAATGTTAAATTAAAACGTTAAATTTCAATCATTTACATCCAAATAACTTAAACACCACAACAAACCATTTTTTTACTCAAATTTTTTTTTGTCACAACTATAAAGACGACTCCTTTTGGTTAATAATTATCTAAACGATTTTATTTTATCATAAATTATCAATTTTGCAACTAGAGATGAAATTTTATTCATGTATTATTAATCATAGGCATTAAATTAAGTTATAACACAAACGTTAAATATTGAATTAAAAAATTATAATTAATATTATATTTTAAATAAAACGTTGAGCTCGAAATTGAATGTTAGAGAAGTGTATTGCTAAATTTAACGGACTTAACCACTCCAACAAACCCTTCCACAGAATGCAACAATTATAATAAAGAAGGCTTATGTTTTTGAGAAATTAAAGAACCCATACTCACCAATCACATCCCACCACCTTCTCTCTTCTCTCTGAAACAAAAACCAAATATTAGAGAGCATTTTAGATTCATTCCTTCAAACATGGTGTTTTTGATTTAGTAATCTTGCAGTGCTAGACTCCGTTTCTTTCTCTTCCATTTCATACACTCACATAACTCTCTCTCTGTCTCTCTCCCTCTTCACACTTTCTCTTCATTGTATTGCTCAAACCTCAAGACCAAAGCCAGCAAAAGCAGAGATCTTTCGCAGCTTTTTTCACTTCAATTCCCACAGATTTCTAAAGAACACAAAAAATTGTTTTGAAGTTGTTAATTTTTTAGCTGCAAGTTTCAATCTTTTCACAATTCTTGAGATGTTTTCTTGTTCTCCAAACCATGTTCAGATCTTGGTAACTGGTTTTTGTTAAGCTCAATCTTGCAATGATAGATTTGGTTTTGCGTTATAATTATTGCATTAATTAAAGTTGGGTTCTTTTAAGATTCTTGATAGTTATGACTGAACATAAAAAGCTATTCTGATTCCTTTCACAAATGTGCTTCTTGATATAACACTGATATTTTTCCCCACTTCTCCACTCTTTTCATTAGTAAATATATAAACTTTGAACTTTTTTCTGGCAATGTTTGTGGTTCTTTAAATTTTATCTGAATGAAGTGGGAAATGGAAGTACTTGAACCACCTTCAACAACAAATTGGCTAATTGAAGAAACCAAGAGCACAAAATGGACACCACAAGAAAACAAGATTTTTGAGAATGCTTTAGCTGTGTATGATAAAGATACACCTGATAGATGGCATAAGGTGGCAGCAATGATTCCAGGCAAAACTGTTGGAGATGTTATAAAGCAATACAGAGAGTTAGAAGCTGATGTTTGTAATATTGAAGCGGGGTTGATTCCCATCCCTGGTTATAGAACTTCACCTTTTACGTTGGATTGGGTTAGTAACAGTAATGGTTATGATGGGTTTAAGCAACCTTTTGGAGTTGGTGGGAAGAGATCTACTTCTGGTAGACCTGTTGAGCAAGAGAGAAAGAAAGGTGTTCCATGGACTGAGGAAGAACATAAGTAAGTCTGTTTGTTTTTGTGTATTTAGTTTTCATTGAATTCTTGGTTTTTGTTCTTGAAAAGTTGTTATTATTTACTTTCATTACGATTATAACCTTCGAGTTTAGCTTTAGAAGATGCTTCAAATGAAGCCATTTTTGGTTACATGAACTTGTACTGTTGTACCAGAGATGTACACATGTTTGGTCTGTTTTAAACTTCTGTGATTTGTGTTTAATGTAGAAGTTTCTCTGCACTTTGTTATAAAAGATGTGTTTTTTTTTTCTGGTTTTAAATGATAATGTTTAACAGAGAAAGGAATTTGCAGGTTATTTTTGCTGGGATTAAAGAAATATGGGAAAGGAGATTGGAGAAACATATCTAGAAACTTTGTCATCACTAGAACCCCAACTCAAGTGGCTAGCCATGCCCAGAAGTATTTTATCAGGCAACATTCCGGAGGAAAAGATAAGAGAAGAGCTAGTATTCATGACATAACAACTGTTAATCTCAACGATACAAGAACTCCTTCGCCGGACAATAAAAGATCGTTGTCATCACCGGATCAGTCTTCGGTTTTTTCTCAGCAGCAGCAGAGTTCTGGTGCCATAACTGGGACAAATTTTCAGTGGAATCAACCCAACACAGGAACTACCTTAACTTTCAACTCACCACAATCAAGCATGTACATGCCTTCTCCTTATGGAATCAACTCCTATGGGGTAAAAATCCATAGCCAATCTCTGCACAGAGGTTCTGCAGTTCATGATCCTTACATTGGACCTCAAAACATGGCATTTGAGATACACTCTTCTCAACAATACTCTCATGGATAAGAAAAAAATGGCAGTTTTAGCTGTCTATTTTGCTTTGTTTTAACTTATCTGTTTTTTTTTGCTCTGTGTATATGTGATCAAGAACAATAATCCATAGAGCTTGTTCTTGGAAGAATGTTGTCTGGATTGAACATGGTGAAAGAAAAGGTTCTCAAACACGCGCTACCCACGAATCGAAGAACATTCAGCTCTGCAATCTGGGAAGCAAGGAACTTATGCAGTCGGCAATGGAGATTAGGAAAAGATTGGATACTGTTGTTTAAAGAGAGGCAGTGAATGAGTTGGAAGAAAGTAGACATGACAATTGCTTTCTTACACTATTATTTGATACCTTAAGAAGGTGTCTCCAAGAAAAGATTATAAGAATGCAGAAAGAGATTTCTTTTGGTGTTGTTCTTAGGGAGAATCGAAGCTGCAACTCTGTAGTGCAGTCAACTAAAAATGCACGTGGAATTTGAAGTTCATATGAAGAATGTAATAAAGCATCTTCAATTATGTGTAGAGTGTTTGGCATATTTAAGGTGCTAGGAAACAATTAGTGTAAACTCCCAACTTAATATCTTAATATTCTAGGGTTATTTAAAGATTTAGAAGTGTTTTGACATTTTATTTGTAAAAATATTTAATTTTAAACAGATTAAAATGCTCATTTTTATATAAATTATTTAAAATATGGTCATTACTTAAAAACACATATGACCATAAAAAAAATCTTACATTTTCTTTTATACTTAAAACATATTAGTTCAAAATAGTTTAAATTATTTTAAATTGGTTCAAATTGATAAAAAAAAATATTTTAGATTAGTTCAAAATAGTTCAATTTGTTTTATACTGGTTCAAATAAATTCAAAATATTTAAATTTATTTTAATATTTCAAATAAGTTCAAAATGTACTAATATGATTTAAAAATAATTTGTCAAATTAGTTTAAAATGGTTGAATGTATTTCAAAAAGTTTCAAATTAAAATCAAATGAGTTCAAAATGGTTGAATGTAGTTTAAAACAGGTTTAAAATAGATGAAACTGGTTCAAAAATATTACATGCAGTTTAAAATATTTGAATATGGTTAAAAAATGTTTAAATTATAAAAAATTAGTTCAAAAAAAGTTCAGAGGTTCTAATTGTATAAAAATGATTCAATGGTTAAAATTGTTACAAAAAACAATTCAAAATAGTTCAACTTGGTTCAATTTATTTCAAATTGGTACAAAAATAGTTCAAACTGGTACAAAATATTTCAGATTAATTTAAAATATTTTAAATTAGTTCAAAAATATTTTTAAATAGTACAAAATTTTTCAAATGAGTGCTAAATAGTTAATATGTTTCATTAAGGTTCAAATTAATTGAAAAATGTTCAAAATATTTTAGAATGGTACAAAACTGATTAAAACACTTTATCTAGGATCTTGTAATCTTCCACTGCTTTGTTCAAGTTTTAGCATCGATATCTAACTATTCACGTCAACTTGTTCATTTTTATTTTCTTTTTCATGTACCTTTGAAGAAATAATTTTATTTGTGAATGAAAAGAGAAAAGAAGAGAGAAAAGAGAGAATAATAGTAGAAAGTATATATATAAGAAAAAAAAAGAAAAAAAACAATGTCTTTGAAAAAAAAAGTGAAAGAGGAATAAAAAAAATCAAATGAAAGAGAAAGAAGAGAGAAGAAGAGAGAAGAAGAGAGAAAAGAGAAAAAAAAAGAGATAAGAATATGTTAGATAAAAAAAAATGAAAGAAGAATAGCAAGAAAGAGAGAAGAAGAGTGAAAAGAGACGAGGTAAAAGATACGATGTGTTAGAGAAAAAAAGAAAGAGGAATGATGTGCTATAAAGAAATATAAACAAAATGATAAAGGAATAATTAAAAATGGGCATTCTCATAAATCAAAACTTTAATTTATGTGTTCAAATAAAAAAATTAATTGAGTTGCATTATCACAAAATTGAAACTTAAAATATATATCACACATAATTTATACTTGGTTTTGGATAATGGTAATGTGACAGACCTATTTGTGTCCTCATTGTCTAATGTTTTCAAATGATTATATCACACATATAATCATGTCGTGATATTTTTTAATCAAATATAAGTATTAATGACATAAATATTAGAACACTTAATTCATTTGATTCATATTATGTCATAAACATGTATTCACAAATAATATTATCGTGTTAGAAATTAAAAATTCTAGTTTAAATCATTACTAGAATCAAATAACACTAAGATATATTTAAATCAAAATTTTATAAAATAACAAAAATTATAGTTGACTAAAATTGGCCTTGAAATAATAGTGAGTGTGACTTTAGTCTCCACTAGATGAGGAACATATGCTTCAATTCTTTTTGTTTTCTCTCTTTTTTTTCTTCATTGTTTATAATATTTTTATAAAATTAGATCCTAATTATGAAAAGAGATCCCTTTTTGGGTATTAATTACTTGTTAAATCAGCTTGATTTAGTACCAAAGTTGGATTCAATTCAGATCATTTATGATTTTAAGTAATGTATTAAATTTAATTTCTGATTAATCTATTGTTCAACCACATTATTAAACTAACTTATCTAAAGATATTCCTCTCTATATATTTTATTTTTGCAAATCGCTATAGATTATTTTGACTTGGACAAGAATATTCAAAGTAGGAAGATTAAATATGGTTTTCACATAGTTAATTTATTTTTATAAATCATTTTATTCCCCGTCTCAAATTTATAGATTATTTTGAACTACCGTGAAGATTAAGAAATTAGTGATTAAATTAGCTGTAGGGAGTAATTATTATGTGATTTTAATTTTTTTTATTTAATGAATTATTTTAATTAGATAATACTCTCTCTGTCTTATGTTAATAGGCAAATTTGGTCATTTACAAAATTAAAAAACTAATGGTTAAGTTAATTGTAAGTAGTAGTTATTATATGACTCTATAATATTGTCTTTATTTAATGAGTTGTTTTAATTGGATAATAAGTAATTGAAAGAATAAATCTATATTGAGAAGTTGAGAATGTCATTAATTTTTAAAAGAATAAAAATGACTTTAAAAAATAAATATTCTGTATAAAAATAAAAATGTTGTGTATATATTAAAACAAAAAATATAAAAATATTGTCTATTTATATGGAACGGAATAAATATATAGATAAATAAATATATATTGAAAAAATAAAATTATTATTAGTTTAACAAGAATAAAATGAATTTTAAATAATAAGTAATGTACATAAAATAAAAAATTATTTAAATATATTAAAATAATATATTTAAAAAATTTTCATTAATTTGAGATAATTATGTAGTCCCAGTGTTATCAGAATCAGATTGGTGTTCGAACTGAAAAATGGACTAGGTGGTTGGTTTATTGGTTGAACAGGTGGTTCACTAGTTGAACCGGTAATCTAAAATAATATAAATAAATAAATAAGCATTCATGAATATATAAAATTATTGATAAAAAATTAGATTAAAAATTTTGAAAGAAGAAAATTTTAATGCTAAATTAAAAAATTTAAAGAACAAAGAGAGTAGTGTTCAATATTATTTATTACAATCTGAATTAAATTAAATTATGATATAAAATTAAGTAAAAATATTCTTCATTTCGAAAAATGACAGATTTTTTTGGAGAACACATTTTTGTAAACAAGACCTAAAACTAAAATATCTCAAACGGATGACTCCCTTAGTTAATGATTTTTATATGATATAATCTTGTATGATTAAAAGAGCATCAATATATCAATATTTTAATAAACTTACTATCAATATTATATAGCATCATATCATACTTTAATAAGCCATGCCATACTAATCTACAAAACAAGCAAATTTGGAATGAAGTGAAAGCAAAGTTCAATTTTTCTTGAGTGTTTAATGAACAAATCCTCATCCTAATGAAGTGATTAGTAGGAGTAATGATGTAGTGGAGACAAATTAGCAATGACGATTAAATGGTAAATATGAGTGGATTGAATTAAAACATCTTTCATCAACTATATGTCAACGTAGGCGCCGAAGTTGTTTCACTCTTGCTAACTTGTAGTATTCTTCTCAATCAATCATCAAACTTATTGAACTAATCATCCATTCATCATTACACCATGACACAAAAGAAAGTGACGATTGCTGAATTATTAATGACTTAACTATGAGTGTAAATGAATCGGGCTACTCGTAAGCTATTCGAGATCGAACTCAATAAAAGCTCACTCATTTACAATCAAACTTGTTCGTGAACAAAATATTAGGCTCGAATAGTTAAACGAGCCGAATTTGAACAATGAGGTACTCGGCTCAAAAGTTCGCGAACATTCTCGTTTAACATTCGTGAATAAACTCGATTGTATATTTGCTTTTTTATATTAATATGTAACTTTCATATTTTTTTATATTTCAAATATGTATATGATTTATTTAAGAGTGAATCATTTTCATCATAAAATTATATTTTAATAAAATATAAATTATAATAAATTTTACTATATTAATTTAGAAATAATAACTTTATTATATAAAAAATAAAAAAAAATTAATATTTAATAAATGAGTTATTTTTAATTTTACATCGAATAAAATTGTATTTTAATTTTTGTTTAGTAAAGCTCAAAAAGCTCGTGAACATACCCGTTTGTTCGCAAACTTTAAACAAGTCTGTTCATGAACAAAATTTTGATCTGAATACAAAACTTGGCTCGAATTTGAACTCAAACTCGTAAAATTTTAAATGAGTCGAGCTCGATTACTCTAAAACTCAGCTCGACTCGGTTCGTTTACAGCCCTAGAGTTAAGTACTTAATTTTTTCATTTTCTTCAGGGAAAATTTGGGGATATAAACGCGCCGAATTTGAACTCAACTCGAATTTTGTATCGAATTTAAAATTTTGTTCACGAACAATCTTGTTTAAAGTTTGCAAGCTAACGAGCATGTTTATGAACTTTTCGGATTTTGCTAAATAAAAATTAAAATATAATTTTATTTGATATAAATTTAAAAATTAACACATTTCTTAAATATTATTAATATTTTTATTATAATAAATTTATTATTTTTAATTAATATAGTAATAAATTAATTATATATTGTATTAAAATATAATTATATTTTGATAATGATTGGTTTTAAAGAAATCATATACATATTTAAAATATAAAGAAAATATGAAAGCTACATATTAATATAAAAAAATCAAATATATAGCCAAGTTTATTTGCGAACATTAAATGAGCATGTTTACGAGTTCTTATGTTTTTTTTAAGATTTAGTCTAAAACATATTTTAGTCATAGGGTGAGTAGATTAACATTCGGATTAGAAATTTCAAAAACTTCATCTCGTTCTAAATATTCAAAATTTTTTAAAATTCATGATCCACCTTTGTTCGTAATAATTAATCGCAGATTCGTCTTACCCCAAAAATTCAGTGCTAACAAGTTTAGGTTTTGAGGCATAAAAAACCATATATATGTACTAATTTTTTTAACGTTTTTAAATTATTGAGTTTAAAATAAAATTATATTAATTCTATAAACATCAATTTTCACGAAATAACAACGTAGCTTAATGATAATCTTTGGCCAATGCAAAATATAATCGTCAAATAAATAAGTTTTTATGTCTTAGAAACTAAACTCTTTTCTTCCTTTTTCATGTAGTGAACCAGTAAAAGATCAATAATAAAAATGTCAATACTTAAATCGATATATATTAAAAAATTAATAATCATATAACAAAAATATGCAGCTTTTGTTAAGTTGTATACATATTTTTTTAATATACTCATTGTTATTTTGAAATAAATTCAAAATTTATTAAATAATTTTTTACCAAAAATAAAATGTAATTTCATTGACATATTGTTAAAGCCTTGATGTTCAATCAAAAATACTATATAATTATTTCATGTATTATTAAAAATAATAAATAAGTACATAAATTATTTATCTGTTCTTCTGTTCGGGATGATTTGATACGGTTTAGTACGGTTCTCGATAAGATATTCCCTTATATCCATGGCCGACCATATATGATTTTTTGGAATGATTCGATACGAAAAAAATCATTCATGGTTATTTTTTCAATTCGAAACTATTCAGATCGTTTTCTTTTTCAGTTGAAGATTATTCGAAGTCTGTGCTCAACCCGACTACTAGAGCATAGACATTAGTTGTTTCTGTATTAACCACATTTCTGATTCGTGATATCTATGTATATGTCAACTTATAATTTGTTGCTGAAAAAACATTCTGAGCCTGATTTTGTCTGTTTTTCTGGTCTGAACTCGAGGTATCCTGAACGCATCAGACTAATTTTCGTTCGAACCGAGCAGAACCACAAGGACGGCAAAACTCTCTCAACCGAATTTTAACGCAACTACGTAAACCTGAGGTTGTCTGTAAGAAGTAATATTGTATGATTCCTTACGCAGGATTTGGTGGTCGACTGAGATGAGGAATAAAAATCGTAAGATGCATTGCCCAAACTGGAATTTCTTACTTATTTGAGTGAAGCAAATAAATGTTATTCCCAAGGTTTTTGAATATTAGAAATGGAAGGCTATAAAGGTTGAAATTAAAAAAAAATTCAATATTACTAATTTAGGGTCAGGAATCTAATGCCTCTATTCTTCTGTTTTCTTAACCTCTTTGTCCTTTGACAGATGTACGGACAAATTGGACTGCTTAAAAACTGCTTGAGTTCGAATTCAAATCCAATTAGTTTATAATCAAACATGTCCGTAAACAAAATATTTGATTCAAATGGTTAAAATGAGTCAAGTTTGAACGAGGTGGTATTTGGTTCAAAAGCTCACGACTATGCTTGTTTAATGTTCATCGGGGTGCAAATGAGCCGGACTACTCGTGAGCTACTCGAGTTCGAACTCGATAAAAGCTCGTTTGAGCTCGGTTCGTTTACAATCAAGCTTGCTCGTGAACAAAATAGTAAGCTCGGATAGTTAAATGAGCCGGGTCTGAACAAGGTAGTACTCGGCTCGAAAACTCGCGAACAAGCTCGTTTAACGTTCGTGAATAAACTCGATTACATATTTCATTTTTTTATATTAATATGTGACTTTCATATTTTCTTTATATTTCAAATATGCATATGATTTATTTAAAGATGAATCATTTTCATAATAAAATTATATTTTGATAAAATA
>CANYCX013642235.1:0-16375 GCA_948193385.1 Breynia disticha f. nivosa
AAAGAGGTCTTCATTACTATTGAAGATGAGACAATTTTACAACGGTTTCAGAAAATGGATAATCGGAGAAATCAACTTTCCCGTTTTAGTTCTAGTAGCAGAAGTTAGTCATGTATTATGTATTAACTTATTCAGTATTAACTGAATTAATGTGGTTGCTAAACAATTATTTTCGCCTCCCTTTTTTTTTTTTCTAGTTCCGTCCCTGGTCAGTCCTCTCGTCCTTTTGTTTCTGTCTTTGCATGAGCTCCTGCAGTCAAATCATGATTAATGGTTAAGCGGTCACAATTATATCGAAGTGTTCTTTTATTGTAATTTCACCGGCTAATAATTGAAAAATGCACATTTTCTCTTGCTAGCTATACGATATCTTGTTGTTCCTTATTGTTTCACATACACTAGCTAATTGTTTTGACGCGAGTTATGTGATTTCCATACAATTTCTTGCTATTCCTTATTCTTCTGATACTGTGATTTGAAAGCAAGAAGCTATTTATGTTTGCTTAAAGGACCAAATGAAGTAAAACTATATCTTTTGATGCATGCAAGTACGATCGATAAGTTTAGGGCTCGTTGCTTGGAGAGTAAGCATAGGATCAACACATAAGGAACAAGTAATCTAACACACATTATTTATATGATAGCGAGTAGGGTCTTATTCATTTCACATGCTATCCCACATTAGATCTCAATTTAATTAATTTGGCACCATATAAACTTTATCATCAAAGTAATTTACAAATGTGAAAGGCTCAAGAAACTCATAGTGATAGCTAGGTGTCTTGTTACACATATTGATAGCGACCTAATAGACGAATTAAAAATAACAGGAAAAAAAAGTAAGGGTGAGTAGTGGTGCGGTAAATACGCAATAAAGTAACAGAATTTTAGAAACAAGCACGACAAATACGATGGATATCACCCTTTTGTTTTGTCTCTACATATCGGATGATCCATCTAATATATGTCGTCTTATATATATATATATGTGTGTGTATGTATGTGTGGCCGTGGTTTGTTTGTGTTGTGATGTGCAATAACGTATGTATGTAAGTTGGCAAAGGGGGAAATGTCGTGATTTGGGAATCTAAACGCATGAAATGGTCAAAGCCTCACAGAGTTCAAATACTGAATATGTTTAATGTTTTTCTTGGTATGACGGTTTCGACGAAACCACCTGGTATCCGATGGCCACATTGGATCCCGACTATTCCGGGCTCGTTCTGAGAGGCAAAGGAGCTCCCTCACGAGGGGCGTCTACCAGGTTCGAACCAGCGTTACGAGGAGCCAATCGGAGTAGAATGTCACTCCAACACACGCTCGTGGGTCGAATATGTTTAATGTAATATATATTTGTTTGTTCAAGGGTGTAAGAAAGTGCCCAGACGTAAATCTCAAGTTCTTTAATTAAGTTTAATGTGGGCGAGGATCAACGTGTATCTGAATCAGGTTTTGCTGTGTTTTTTTAAAAATATTGAGGATATTAATTTTTTAAATAAATAATAATATTAAAAATATTATAGTTCTTGATTTATTTTATCAGTGGAACTGTTGTTAGATAATGTATATTATTGGATGTGATATTGAATAAATTTTGAAAAAATAAGAAAGATGGTAAATAGGAAAAGAATATATGTCGATGAAACTTTTTTTTCCTCCTGCTCTACATTTGAAAGCTTGCAAATAAAATGCTGGTAGTGCATTCATATAATGATATTTTAAATTTGAGTCTAATTAATTATCAAACGGAAAATTGTCACTTGAATTTAAAGTATAAGATGACTCTGATATCGTGTTAAATTTGCATTTAACTTTTCAAACGACACCGTTTAAAATAAAAATTGTCATTTGAATATAAAGTACAGATACCAACTCCATCTAGACAATACGAAATTCATTCATATTAATTTATTTTTTCAAACATTTATATATATATATAAATGTATTCTAACAATAAAAAAATTCTTACTTTTATAGTGCTATTGAGTTTTACTAATTTCATTGGAAAATTAGGGTAGAGTAACAATTTCATCGTAAATTAACACATTGGAATACACTATAATCCGGTGGAAACTTTTCTACAAAATCCTACATAAATAATTATATTGAATTTCGTTGCAATGCTCCGATCATTGGTAAGTAAAATTACATGTCGGAATTTCCCCTCCGCCGGCCCTAATCGATCGAAGTACTTTTATGCCGGAAAAATAATTAAGTAGCAAACAAATTAAAGCTAAAGATTCTTTTTTAATTACATAGTTATGTTGTTAGATAAGATTCTCTTTAATTAATATTAAACCTAATTAAGTAAAGCAAATGAAAGAATCATTAAATGGGGATGAATGAGGGGCTACCTTGTCCTAAAGTTGGTTTCTGTTAGTAGTTCCAAACCCATCATGAACCTTCAACTGCCACATTTACATAACCACCAATCGATTCCTCTATTATATATTACCCACCTTTTGTTTTCATATTAGTACTGTTATTCCGAGTGGGTTGGGACGATAGAGATTCAATGACTATAACTCATACTGATAAGTTTGATGATAGCGGTTCAGATACCATTTATAATCAGATTTTGACGAGATTCTTTACTATAAAAGTTTTGTCAGTGCCAATGTCAATAGAGGCACGAGCCTTTCATTGGCCTCCCGTTACATTCATCCCTATCATTCAATTCCATTTTATTATTCATGGTTTGATGGTAGAACCAATAATTAATTCTTACAAAAAAAATGTTAACTTGAGTGTTATGTTTGCGGTACGAGTCCCGGTCTCTTGTCTTGTTTTATTTTGTAGAATTTATGGTATTGGTAGTGGAGACAATATTCTTTTAGAAGATTCTTCCACTCGAACGATTATAGAGAGTGTTCGTCTTTGTATAATGGCTGACGCCATTAACTAAACTATATTTAAACTTTTTCAAAATACACTTCTAACTTAGCCAACAAATATTCTCCCCAAAACTATACGCACTTACTTTTTGTGTTTGCAAATTTCAAAACACTGTTCGAATTTCGTCTATATCACTTCCCGATATCGTAACGATCCTTATCGAAGAGAAATGAGAGCTAAATATGACATATTCGAGTGCAAATAAATAAACCCTTTGTTTTTTTAAGGTTTAGTAAGTTGTAAATTGAGTTGTAGAGCTTAGTAATGATTCCATTTCTAGATGAATATCAACATCATCCATTGAATAAGGTTGTGAAATAAACATTGAACTCCCTCCCTATTACCTTAATAATATTGTTATACTCTAGAGATCAACCACTTATTCCTTCTCATATTATTTTTATCAACAAAGCACTATCCTCCCTAGATTTTCCCTTTAGTTTTTTAGATTTATGTATCAAATTATTAACGATTTCCACTAATATATATGTTTCTTTTGCTGACATTTTTTATTTGATAACACGATCAACAAGTACACGATTAGACTCGACTCGAACGACTGAAATTCAACTTTCGTAATGTTTATGTCATAATTAATTATATTTAATAAAAATTATTAACACAATGACGATCTACCAACACGAATTGTCACGTCTACTTACACAACAACTTATCCTAATTCCATGCATACATGCTCTCTCTCTCTATCTTCTTGGCAGTCAACCCAATCCCATTAATTAAACTATGGACATACCTATACTTTTCGATCTTAGACCAAGTCAATAGCTTGGCCATGGTTTGGTTCAATTCAAGCTTAGAAAAAAACAAACTCATTTCATTTTTTACATTTTTTACATTTTATATGCTAACTTTGGTCAAAAGCATGTAGCATGCTCCTCCACAATCGATTATTTATCCATTTATTTATGATTTAATTACCTTACGTTTAAAATTCAGAGATAGAATAATAAATTTTACAAAGGTTAAAGTAGGTTAATACCAACTTGCAATACAAAATAATCAGTCACATTAGTGGATATCAAACTCAACCCGTTGACCTATTCATTAATCTCTAGAAAAGTATTTCTCAAATGAAAACACATACCGATGATTGCGGCCATTGAAAGTTACTCTAACATCTTTCAAACTCTGGAAAATTTTTAAATGAAAACGTTATCGTATAACGACAGTTATAAGTTTATGTAATGCAGAAATTTTTACTTAACGATAGATAAAAAGAAGTTGTAAAATTAGGTAAATTTAGACTTTTTTTGTTACAACATTTTAGACAAGAAGCCGAGTCAGTCCACGAGCTAAGGACAGAAAATCTCTATTGGAGCCTGACGAACCAGCAAGTCTAGGCCTGTATGTCTCCCCTAGAATCGCTACGGAGTCAGGGATCGAAACTCGCACCCTCAGCGTGCTAGTTGACCCTCTTTACCGCTGAACTCACGGATGAAAGGTGTAAATTTAGAATTGTTATCGTATGACAACGTTGTCGCTCAAGAACTCCCCTTTCAAACCATTGTTTAGTTATATTATTGAGACCCTTGATAAGAAATTAGTTGTTTGATTGCTAGTAGGGTTCATGGTTTTAATAGTGGTTTTTTGTAAGACAGGAGTTGAAGGTATGCACATGAGAAGTCAAAGTCAAGAAGTATGGTTGGTATTAGTATATGGTAACGTTATACGCGGAAGAATAATGGAAGAAGACAAAAGCACTTTAATTGCCAACGTAGTGAGGACAAATCACCCTCTTTTTGCGTGCACGTCTCCTTATAATATCATCGATTCCATCTTCTTTTGTGTTCTATGATTGCATCCGGCTACGGTGGACGTCCGGCCACGCAAGTGTTTTCGTCCTACATGTTTGAGTTTGATTCTCACATGTCGTAAAATGCGGTAAAGTTTGTTGGCATCTTTTTGAAAGATTTGATATCAAAAATTTTGCGTTGACGCTTGTTTGTTAGATATACAATATTGGCCGCTAGTAAACAAACATAACCCCTTCCGAGTCTCACATGCCTTGGAGATGAGTAAGGCCAGTCATTTTACTAAAATTTTTATAACAAAAAAATCAAATTCACAAGAACTATGGCGGCGGAAACAAAAGGGAACGGTCGTTTTTTATCGTGTCTATAGTGTTGCTTCTTTTGATGTATGTTTTTTTAGTACCGTTTCTCTTCATCTGTCTCTTTCTATACTACTTTTACTCGTCTATTCTCGTAAAAACTTTTAGACCTGTTACTACATTATAGGCTACTCTTAATGAAAAACTTCCCATATAATCTTTGTTTCATTACTTTATGGAAGTTGTAATACACCTTTCATGAGGTTCAAATCATTGTTTTATGAATCCCACTCATAATCTAAGTTGAACATTTTGATGGAAACTCATATACTTTGGTGAGATATAATGAGAAATTCATCCTCTTAACACTATTGTAAATGGAGAACATATACTTTGGTTAGAAAATAGACATGTTGAAAGGTGAAGTCTAAACTAGAGTTTTTAGAGAAAGATGTAAGAAAGTGCAATAGCTCTTGTTTGTGCTACTTATTTAAATGGGGCCAAAAACTTTTCTACAATCACAACTTTAATTGTTAAGACTTAATCAACACCACAAATACAAATAGCAAATCCAAATTATTGCTCAAAAATATTATTGAGTTGGGATTTGGACATAAAAATCTCACCCGTGACTCGAATTTCGGATTTTGTGGATTTGAATCACATCAAGTAAAGCGTGACAATCTCCAACATGATAGAACGAGTACATAATTATGACACGACACGAAAGAAACAAATTTAACTTTTGTATTGTCATTGAAATAAAAAATCTTCCGATACGATCACGACACGAATGACACCAATCACCGCCTTTTAAGAAGGGAGAGAGATGCATTAGATTTCTGACTTTTGAATGGTGTCAAAGGCACATGCAGTTTGATTTTGTATGATCATTTATTATCTTAAAGGGTCCCTTCCTATCTATAAAGTCAACCATAAGACATTTTTTCGAAAATAAACTTTGATCTCGACTGCCATTGACCACTGCTCTTCAATGCCCTTTTATAATTATAAATCCTTTTTTCAATACTTATGGTTCAATCTCACAACCACATATCCTACCTTTCTCCCCAAGTACCAACTAAACTGGCCCACTATACCACCCTTTTTGTTCATCCTTCTGCTTCCGCCATTTCTCATCTTCGGTAAAGACCACTCGGAATTCGGAGCGAGAGTTACAACCCTGCCTTACCAGAGTAACTTTGCCAGAGTTCGAATATACTGAGCACATCCAATCGTACAGGACCGAGTTGTCAAACCAACGATCACCCCGTGGTAAAAGTTTCTAAAAACTACATTGGTACAAAAAGGTTTGCTGGATTTCTCTTTTGGCGGATTGTAATAAGAATAATGAAGGAATTGGAGTGGAGTGTGATTGTGAAATGAGAGAGTGGCCTTTTGTGAATTAAAACCGACACGGTAGAAATGAAAATCGGTTTTGTATGGATTTGCCGACTCATCGGCCGACATTTAAATATGTCGAGGACTAAAACCAACTTTTCCATTTTATTGTACATGAAAGAGAAATGGAACTGCAATTTAATATGATATAATGATTTGCCTTTTTGTGTTATATATATATATATATATATATATATATATATATATATATATATATATATATATATGTTCTGTATTTTTCTAAACAATTATATTGGTTTCAACCACCGAATGCTTAGATCAACTGGCGTAAGGTTGTTCTCTCTTAACCAGAGATCTCAAGTACGCAACTGCGTTAAAACTTGGTTGGAAGAGCTTTGCAACCCTTTTTCAACTTTTGCAATCTCTAAAGTTTTTAAATAAATAAATAAAATTAACCAAAGCTCTAATTTAAATTAATTTATAATAAACTCGAAAACTACTATAATTAGTTGAAAAACAAATAAATCGAATAGAATATATACATATAACACAAAGAGCGTAAAATATTTATCATTTTAATTAACTAGCAAAACGACGTTCAAAATTGAGCAACCTTATAATGCAAACATGTTCATAGCTTATGAACACAAATGTAAATGCCAAAGCATTCCACATGAGATCACAACAGACCAAGTTGGACATGTGAAAACTTACTTAACAGTCAACAGAACATACAAACTGTGCTGCCAAACATTAAGAAACTTAAATCGTATAATTCGCATCGTGTCATGATCATATGTTCACAAATCGAGTAATCGAGTCACAGATCGTCAGCAGTAACTTCAAGAGCTACTCCTTCAAAGTCCTCAATTATTTCATTACTTGACTTGATCAAGCACTACCAACCATAGACATGTCATTTTTGACTAGTAATGCAATTTTATAATAGACAACTTCCAAATTTACGCCGCTTTTGGGATAGGATAAGAACCTGACATCAGTAGTGATCAAGTGATATTGACTCATTAGTTCTTCTGGAAAAACTTTAGCAAGCTCTTTATATTACAAAATCGTACCTTATGGAGTCCCATCATTATCACTGATGGCCAGTGTTTCAGGTTCAAACCAAAGCCATCCTTGAAACAGATTCAGAAGGTAGAGGTAAAAGATCGAACTTGAATTTGAACCGAATTGTCGAAACCGGTTAGTTCTGGTTTTAGTTCCTAGAAACAATAATCCGTGAACTGTCGGTTTCGAACAAACGGTTCGGTTATTTTTAGTGGAAAATCGAACTTGAACCGACAAACTGAAACTAGCGCGAATAACACAAACCGCCAGTTTGAGAACCGGAATCGGAACCAGAACCCACCTGGCCGAACCATGTACCACATGGTCTGGACAGTTTGAACCGTTTTCCACCTCTATCAAAAGGCACAAAAAATAATGTATAAATCTGACTCCATTGAAATAAAGCATGCCACTCAACCTGTAAGTGTAGGTTCTACAGTTTTTTACAGCTCAACATCAGAAGTTCTTTCATGCGATGTATTCAAACTGAGTCCGAATAATTAAAATAGTTTCTTCTGCAAGAGATGCAGCAAAAATGAAAATCCCATTCTCTTTAATGAAACAATGAGATTAGGAACATACTCTCACAGCCGATGTATTGTGCCTTTTGAATCTAGGTAACAGTTGAACTTCTGTTTCAAGATTCTGTGGCAATTCCTGCAGCTTGTCGCATCCTGCGCTGGTGAACATCCCAATTGTACACACGCGCAATCGTGACCTATCAAATAAAAGATTCAATGGTCATTAAGTTGGGGATGTAAGGCTAAGAAATACGAGTTGAATGTTTAAAATTGGAAGTGATTTTTATTATGTACGACGTAAACTCTCTTAGAATGCATATTCTTATTTATGAACATCTAATACACATCGTCATTGTTAGACACTAACATCAGCTCGACCTCAGCTTAAAAGTAATTTGACAAGAAATACGAAATTATACAATACCTGTGTTATTGTTACTTGATCCCTCAAGAACTGCAAATCAGCAATAAGAACTTCCAAGCTAGATTTAGCATTCTCTAAATTCTTTTGCAGAAGAGTTGTAGCCTAAATCATTAAAACAAACCAAGATCTTAGACATGCATTATCGATGGAGAAAAGGGAAGTGGCCCTATAATCACAATAAACAAAAGGTGCAAACCTCATCACATGAATACTCCAACATGACATTTGCACCGAGCCATAAACACACAGAGTCGGCTTCCTCAATGCATGCACGTGAATATATTCCTTCAGACACTTCAAAATCAGCAATAAGTGCCTACAAAAAGGACAAGAAAAATTCAACATACACTTAGGTTACAGAACCGATACCGTTCCAATTCAAGAAGTTACAGTCAATGACACAGCCAAACATTGAAAATATGAACCGCCTAAACTGCAATATGCTGCCAAATCACAAGTTTCCTATTACCAACTGATTCCTCTTCGGGCCACTTTGAAAGGTTTGAAAATAATCTCTCACGAAAGAATTACAACACATGAAGTTACGAATGCTTTAGACATTCCAATATTTACATGAACAAAACATGAAATATCACTAAATTCAGCTAGATTTTATGGTTGTAGAATTGTAGTCACCGTAATACAGTCACGACAAGCACAACAGCTAGGAAAAGAAAATTCATCACCCTGATTGCAAGTCCTGACGCAAGTAATCAATCATTTCTTCTAGGAATTGAGATCAGAACATCCCGTTACTATCCCAAAATAAGTGATAAAATATCACATTTGACCTCAATTGGATAGACATTCTAGAAAAATTTATGAAGATAAATATGACAAAGGATAGATACAGAATTATCAGTAATCTCGGGGCACGACGAAGTCAAAAGCTAGAATAAAAACTATACAATGTATATATGAACTACACCAACATCATGTTCAGTAGCAGATAATTCATAAGAAGCTTTATAAGACCGAGAAAAAATGTCGCACAGACCATACTGAAAAAATCCCAGATAAGGTACCACCAACCAAACCTACATAAAGTTATAATCGAAATTCAAGTTTCGGTGAAACTAGTTTAAGCATCAAATTTATTCACTCAAATGAATAAGCATAAAAGATTAGCCACACAACAAATCAACAGAATGCTGGTTAGAACATGATTAACACAAGTAAAAGCAATATGAAAATTCAAAAAGATGCAGCAAGATAGAATTTCAAACGATCACATAAAACCAAGCAAGTGAAAGTCAAAAACGTATCAGAGAATCGATCCACATGCAAAAACGAACCTCACCAGAAGACTTCTTTGCTTGTAAAGTGGCAACTATATCCAAGCACTTCTCAATGTCAGGAATCTTTGCCTGCCACCAATAATTAACAAACCACAATATATTTCAGTTAAATTATTAAAATCAACGAAACAACAAAAAAGCAGCACAAAATTCAAGCTCAGTTCAGCACAAAAACAGTAAAATTATTATCGAAACGGTAAAAAAGAACCAAAATTTCACATAAGAAACGGAAAAAAAAAAAACTAAAAGAGTGTAATTAACAACACTAAGTTAAACAATCCACAATTTCAAAGTAAATCATTCTAAAAACATACTTAAAAAAGTACCTGAAGATCCCTTTGTTGAGCTAAAAGCTTCATTTCAACTACCTTATACTGTTGTAATCTACAAAACACACAACGACAACAAGATAAAAATTTAACCGAGCTGAAAAAAGCAATATTTTTCACAACAAAGTAAAAAAAAAGGTACCTTTCTTGAAGAAAAGAAAGAGCAGAATTAACATCAAGACCAGATTGGTTTAAATAAGTTTGAACATCTTCTACAAATTGAGCTCCAGGTATTCCTCTTCTCTCTGTCGTTGTAAGGCTTGTTGATGCCATTTCTTTAACTAAAAACCACTATTTTTTTCAACTTTCCTTTTAGTTTTGGTGATTTACTTCCCTTGCTTGCTTCACGAATCACGATTCTCACTTAGCCCTCCAAGTCAATTCAAACTATGTCGTTTTGAGGAGTTTGATATGACAAGAGCTTAGGATTTGTGGGCTTTTTTTTGGGCTTATTATTAAGGGCTTATTGACTTAGGCTGAACGAATGGACTCAAAATGAGGCTTAATTTAGTAATTAGGTCCAAAATAGTTTAGGCCTTCTGATAAATTGGGCCCAATGTACAATATATGACAACTTTTAAACGCAAAATATAGTAACTCGAACAAAATTTTAGTTGGAATCGACATCGATATTTTGGAGATTAAATTTTGGTCCAAGCAAGTAGAGTAACTTATCGACAACGTCTACGGTTTACTAATATTGAAGATCGATAAAAAAAATACGTCAATGGTATAGAGTTGTCAATTTACGACTCAATGACATAGTTTGTGCGTATACAATTATAATACGATAGAATTGTACAGATTCAACTTTTATAATGCTCATATCATAAACTTTAATTCATAGAAAATATAATGACATAATTACAATTCAACTAAAATGAACAACCACCCATACAATTGTGGTGAAGTAAACTCTCACACTAAAAAGTTAAAGTTAGATTCATGATATATATTCAAAGGCAAGGACAAAGGACGAAAGTAGAGGACAACGGGATCAATCATCCTCTTATCGTATTTACTTTTTTAGTTATTTTTTTATTGTGTATTCTTTTATAATATCACTTCTCTTATCGTATAATTTATATTATCTATCTAACCATGTTCGATTCCAAAAAAGAGAAAAAAAATGAAGATAGGGACATGATTAACTTTCTTTGGGTTAAAAATGGAAAAAGAAATGAGAGTAGATTGATTAAAAGAGGTAACTATAGAGCTAAATGAATATGAAATTAAAGGGAGAGAGTAGTGCAAAATCTAGTGGGAGGTGGAGAAAAGGTAAGTAAATTTTGGGATATTACACTATGACTAAGATCACAAAAGTATGTACAAGATTAGGTAAAGATTTTAACATTTGAAGATCATTATGATGCAACTTGTTTTCACCTAATCATAGGTTTAAGCTAACTTTATAGGTTCCTACATTTGGTTTGAGGTGACACCTTATGTAAATTAGGTGCATGTATACAAGTTGATGGGAATATTATTGTTTGAGAATAGGTTTATGTGAGAACACATAAGAACAAAATAAAATAAAGTTATAAATTAGTTTGTAAAATATTTATTGTATAATAATACGTGATATTCAACTCTGTGTTACGTAATTTAATTATGCAATTACATTTACATAATGAATTGGTTGGATTAGTACTTAAGTTCTTCTCCAATTTCAATAGATTATTATCAAGACATTCAACATCACCCTCAATAAAATTCCTTCACAAACCAATAATAAATAATTTTTTACCATGCAAAGAAATTTCTATTATGAAATACAAGGTATACCAATAATCATTGTTTTGAGTCCCAACTCTTAACTTGTGTTAGAATTGACTCTAATATTAATGAGGGGCTAAAAATATTTTTAAAAGGGAACATAAATCGATGAGTCAAAAATAATATAAAAAATAATACGATAAAAAAGATGGTAATATAAAAAATATATAATAAAAACGACTAAAAAATAAATACGACAAGAGAATCAACCGAATCTCTCACCCTCCTTTGCTTTTGTCCCGATTTAACTAGATCGATCCATTTATTTGAATAATTCAACTTAAAGACCATAAAGTGCATAGATCAATTGACAAGAGTTGTTCTAGCTTAATAAGATATCTCGAATTCGAGTCCTAGGCACGCAGTTGTATTAAAAATCAGTTGGAATAGTTTTGCCGCCCTTATTATCCTGCCCAACTTAAACGATAATTAGTCTAGCTGCGGCAAATAAATACATTTCATATTGAAAAACAAAATAGTTAATTATTGGATCGACCATTCTCTAACTAATAAATTAAATAAGGTGGAACATGAATTAGTGAGCACCTTTATTTTTGTCTGTGGGACTATATTTTTTAGGGAAAAGGTGACTTGCTTCATTTGGAATTGTTGGTACGTACAACTTAGTGCCTAATTAAGCTCTCGTTCGGTGTGCGACAATTTGAGTTAACAAATCGTAATTGTCTCGCTCGCAATGCTTCTTAGCCGATGAACAGTTTCGGAATCAAAATAAAAACCGAATCATTGAAACCAACTGTTCCAGTTTTAATTCTATAGAACCGTCAATTCCGAATTAAAACCAGAAGTAGGTTGATTTGGTTTTATTGAGATGAGAGCTTTAATGGCATCAGATCTGAGTTTGCAAAACGTAACGTATTGCAACTGAGTCGATGCATTGCTTTGTCCTGTCCGAGTCATAATGCTATTTTAAATCAACTTCATGCCTTCCTACGTATTGCTTTGTCGTGGCTTTGTCATTTCCCATTTCCTAAAAAATGTTTTTGCACTTTAATTAGGAGGAAATCTCCTTTATAGTTTTTTTTTATCATTTTTATGTATGAAATATTTTTTTTATTAATCTATCATAAGCACCACTTATGAAGAAATACTGATGAAGAAAGAGAGATGTTTGATTACTTGGAAAATGATTCAAAATATAATAAAAAAAGGTAAAATATATTTAAACATTTGACTGTTGAGTTGATGAAACTGTGTTTAAAAATACCTTTGAACAGAAAGTATTTATGAAAAAAATATTAAAATAAAAAGAGATAATAAATAAAAAATATTATAAATAATGGGTGGATGAATAATTATATTTAAATTATAGATGCGGGATGGTGTAAAACAATCATATCTATGATTTTTCAAACAAAAACTTTTATTTATTAAAAATTAAATTCTCGTCATTCATGTCGTTTCTGTTTATATACCCGCCCTTTTCTATTATAATGTACAGGGAAATTCTTCTTTGGAAAGTTATTGTCATCAGAACAATTAAAATTATTTGGAAATTATTTTGATAAGAGAGGAAGTTTTCATGATTCACGTCAATAACAACCACCATCACACCATTTTTGCACAGCACAAACTCCCTATTTTAATAATCCTGCCAATAAGTTGTTTGCTTTGTTTTTTTATGAACCATAAGGTATCTTAGACACCTCAAACTAATTCTCGTTTGAGTCGGGCAGGACTATAAGGGCGGTAAAGCTCTCCCAATCAAGTTTTAACGCAGCTGCGTACTCAGGACTCGAACTCGAGATCTCTGATTTAGAGAAAACAACCCTACGCAAGTTGATCCACGCACTTTGTGTTAAGTTGTTTGCTTTGTAATGTAACGAAAGACGCAATGATTTTGATATCTGATTCCAAACTTACACATTTAGCAAGGCCATTGTCCTCAACCAGATAATACAAGTCATTTATTTATATAATCAACAACTAATTAAGCATTTCTTGGGGATTAATCATCATCACTGGCCAATAATTGATTCCAAAAACATGAAAAAAGAAAGATTGATCAATAATTAATTGCATATCAAATCCATGGCTTAATCACCTATTCCTTTTGAGTTGATAAAGAAGCAAGAGAATCAGCAGACACTTTGATAAAGTGTCGAAGTCCGGTTGGCTCAATCCCTAAAGACGCATCACAGATTGAAAGATGTCGGTTGAACCAAACTTCAACAAAGCTTGGGTGGCTTGCATGTTGCATGCACGAGCAGTTCTTAAGAGTGGCTGTAACGCCACTCGTATCAAACGTGACATGCGAGTTCGTTTATGTGAATGAGAGACAAGACAATGTATTAAAAAGATAATTTCGTCGAAAATAATTCGTCAAAGACGACAATTTCTCCAGTAGCGTATAGCAAACTTTACCAATAATGTCTAGGGTTTCATACCTTGTAATCCAAATGTAAGAACACTAAGAATGAGATGCATATGAAGAAAATCATTAGTCACATGTGGTAATTCATGACATATTCCAACATATAGATATTGCAACAACCTTTTTAGCCAATGTAAGCTACCCAACCTTCTTTAATTTCTTTCAAATATCCTTTTTTTTGTGCGTGTTTATATCAATGATCTCAAATGAACAAGCACCATGTGAACACCAAAGAAAATGAAGAAAAAGAAAAGGACACGAAAGTAGAAGAAATGCATAATTCAGCAAAAGTATGCTTACCACCACATGGAGGGGTCATAGCTATATCCACTAAACTCCAAAAGTTAACCAGCAAAACTAAAGTAAAAGGTTTGCATATTGGAACTCCACCCATTTATGGACACTAAATGCCACACTATACACCTCAAAATTCCAATTTATAATTTTTTCATTTGGATAAAATATTTTATGGTTTTTGTTTTGTCTATATTATTCTTTGGACATTGTGTTTTTTAATAATTTTAGTTATTTATGAGTTTTTTATAAATTAATTTAAGGTAAAATTTTTGTTAGTATTACCGGTATAGTTTCTATTATTTAAAAAATTCAAATAACGTGAAAATGACAAACATATCATTTATTCATGGCAAGCAGGATTACTATATATTAAACATTTCATCTGTATATATACACTAATGTTATCAGAACTGGACTAATAATCAAATTGAAAAAGGAATTACTATACATTTGTATTCAAAATTATTTAATTTATAAATTTATTTAATTTTTCTAATACTTAAAATAAATTTACTAGTTTTCTACCGGTTAAACCAATCAATTCATTGGTTTTCCACCAGTTTACTTACAGACTGATTCGAATAGTGAACTTAGAATTCACCAGTTTAATCGATCCGTTGGATCCAATTTTTACAAGACTAATGTGTGGATGAATATAAAGCTCAAGATTTCAAAAAAAAAAAAAAATATATAAAGCTCAAAGGTTGAGCGGGAAGTTCAACTAACTGTTCCCTCTGGCGTGGAAAATCTTGTTATAACATTTAGTAGCCGTCGTGGTTGCCGCTTGTGATGAAGAAAGGATTAGAGATGCTACCGAAGCTGAAGAAAGGAAAAAGGAGAGGAAGGATTAAAGAAGGCACATGGGAGCATGTGGTAGTATGCTTGTTTGTATGCCTGAACAAAATGAATGCTAACCATGTGCTCCCTCTAAGTGCACTTTTCAAGCACCTCGTTCAAATCCAAGAAACTTAATGAAATAAAAAGAACAAATTGTGGTCCTTTCTTGAATTTCAATCATGAAAGTGTGTTCAGTACCCTCTCAATAGTTTTCTCTCTCCCATAAATCAATCCTAGCCTGATGGTGAAGGCACCCGTGTGCCTCACTTGGAATTACTGATCCTGAAAAAGATGGGTGACTCTATTTCAATCTAAACAAATTAATGGGTGTCAATCCTAAGGGATGGTCCTGAGAGTGACCCTCGAATTAGAGGGTAAAGCTTGCTCGAACGCAGGTCGAACCCATAAAAAAATAGCTCTAGAGAGTGACTCTCCAATTAGAGGGTAAAGTTTGCTCTAATACAGGTCGAACCCATAAAAAAATAGGTCTCGAGAGTGACCCTCTAATTAGAGGGTAAAGCTTGCTCTAACGCAAGTCGAACCCATAAAAAATAAGTTTGACCTGCGTTGAATAGTCGAACCCGAATCAAATTCTACCGTTAGTTGGACTCTATTTATGAGTAGGAGATAGTACAACTGCACAAATCCATTGCTAGCTTTCGGTTTGTGGGGACGATAGGCCACATGATTCGTAGCAGTTTGTGTAATAAATGTTCTGGCGCTTTCGCCAACTTTACGAGCAGACTGGAGTTGGACATTCGAGACACCCATAAACTCACTCCCACCAGTGTTCTGTGTTTCTTGGGCGTTTTCAAAAGGCACAACTATTACCCGCTGACTCTGAGGGCACCACTCACTATAACCCTCAATCTATCTCAATTTACTTCATCAATTTCAGTTGAATGTTTCAAGAATAATAGTCATCCCACTGTCATTTTCTCACCCTTCAATTTCAATCTCTCTGAAGCACCTCCAAACTATTCAGAACAGCACATTCAACTGGTGGATTCAGTATCCATATATCTTGTGATGCATCCACCGGATTTTCCAACTCACCTAGAATTAATTGCTCAAAAAAACAATATACAATAATTCGATAAAAAAA
>CANYCX013642275.1:0-11835 GCA_948193385.1 Breynia disticha f. nivosa
TTTTATATAAATTTTTTATCGTTTTAAACTAAATATCAATTTTATGTAAACTGTATATCAATTTTTATATACTCTAGAATTGAGGTGCATTTGTAATTTAATAAATAAAGTATAAAAAAATTTAAATTGGACTTGTTTACATATAAATAATAGAAATGAGGCATATATGAAATCGACCCTACATATTATTTTCTTTTCTACTAACTTATTCTTCTTTTAATGCAACATTTGAACATTTGTTTTTTCTTTCTGACAAAGCAGCTCAAATACAAATTTCACAACCACGTACGACATGTTTGATCAAGTTTTTTGAGGAAGAGCCATGATTGCGTTAGGATTCAGGAGGGGGAGTGTAAATTTCTAGAGATTTGCTGTGGCGAACGTTATATGAATTTATATCTAGTATTGTGGGTGCAATTTTTGAGATTGATGGTATGTAGAGAATATATTTAACTACTTAGCATTTTAGAAAGGTAGAAAGTACAAAGTGGCGTTGGGAGCTTTGTTCCGTGAAGATAATAACCCAAACGTTCCTTCTGCTAAGTGACTTTAACATATCGCCATGCTTCCAAAGAAAACATCCATTAAATAGGACTCTAACATACCACCACGCTTCGGAACTAGTTGTTTACGACAGCCTATTCGGGTCCTAAGATTAGGTCGTGCTTTCGTAATGCGAGCTCGATGTTGATGATGACAACTCTAATACCACTTACTTTGAACTCATTAGATAAAACTTGCATTGAAAAACTAATTTATAAAGTAGAGGTTCCTTAATGGATTATAAATTATCAATCAATAATAGTCGTTCACCTGGGATTACAACTCGAACTTATCCAATAAACTCTAACAAAATCGTTCCTCGTACATGCGTCCGAGTCAATGTTTCTCTAGTATCAACTCCATGAGGCGTTAGTTAAGTTGACAACTTAACTCCTATGAGGTTTGACTTGGTTTACTTCCAGGATCGAATCTCAACGAAATCACTCCCATGAGGCAGAACTGTATCTCACGCTCCGATTTCGGATTAGTCCTCACCAAAAGTGGAATACTTGGTGGTTTAGATCAACTCCAAATTTCATGTATGTGCTTATTCCCCTTGGGCAACAGTTCGACAGGTCAAGAACCACAAATTTGCTTCTATTGCGCTATTATATATAAACATATTCTTTGACTTCAAAGTAGCTCTGCGGGAAGTCAAATGTTTTTGATTGGCTAGTGAAGTCCATGGGCATTTCCTCTGCTTGTTTCTTGACAACTGAGTTTGTTCTTTACTTTTTTTTTTGGTTAGTGTTTCTTTACTTGTTTTTGTAATCTATGTAGCATTTGCTTGTATTATAACGTCAAAACAAAAAAAAAAGTTGTGGGAAAGAAGAAAGGAAACGTCAAGTAAACATGTCTTTTGACAGGAAGTAGCAGTAGCAGTAGTGCATATGAGTTTGACTACTAGGCAGCATTACGGCCATTTAGGCTCCTTTTATTTCTTGATTTAGGTCAACCAACAATCGTAGTGGACAGTTCAATTGTCAACTTCCAAGTACTTTAGGTGAAGATAATATAATATACTTAGAGCAGTTAGAAACACAGAAGCTTTTCCACTATTTAAATGTTCATATTGAAACGTCCATTTTCAATGGTAGATTTCCAGAATCAGCGGCGCACTTACTAGTTAATAGGCTTCCATGAATGTTAAGACACAGCAGAAATGATCAACAATAAATGGAAAATTTCTTGTCATGTACTGTAGCTCACATAATGCTTCCACATTTACATCCCACAAATGGAGAATCAATTTCTTTACATTGACATACATAATATGATTTGGAATACAAAAAAAAAGGCTGTAAACTACCCTAAATTAATCTTTATCACTGTTATCTACTTTGGTTTATACTTGAAGATGAAAGTGGAGAAGCTGAACCAGGTTCAAGATCAGCATCTTCATATTCACCACCTGATGACCATGTACTGATCTTCTCAAGATATGATTGTTGCGGATATGTATGCACAAAATCCTCCATATTACCGCCATTGCCGGCGCCGGTATTAAACTTTTTTTCATCGTATGTGTCCAGAGCTGAAACCACGGCAGGCACGTCCACCTCTCCATCCAAGTACCTCACAGCCTGTCTCATCGTTGGCCGAACTTCTGGTGCGTTGTTAGAACACATCAACCCCAATTTGATCACAATAATAGCCTCAAGTTCATCAAACTTGCCATCCAATCTTGGATCAACGACCTCAAGAACTGCACGACTTTTCCACTTATCCCACACCCAATCCACCAAAATGAGTTCCTCAGGCAATGCTTTAGGCTCAATTGGTCTCCTTCCACATACCACTTCAAGCAGGAGTGCACCATAAGCAAATACATCAGATCTTGTAGTAGGCTTCCCTGTTTTGGTTAGCTCTGGAGCCAAATAACCCAATGTGCCTACCACACTAGTTGTGGCTGGATTGGCTCCATGCTCATACAATTTTGCAAGACCAAAATCACCAAGTCTACCATTTAGGTCTGAGTCTAACAGTACATTGCCTGCTTTTATATCTCTGTGAATCACTGTCTGTTCCCATTCTTCATGTAAATACAAAAGGCCTGAAGAAACACCTTTTATGATCTTAAACCTCTGTTCCCAACTAAGAATGGTCTTAGGCTCATCAAAAAGGCATTTGTCTAAGCTCCCATTAGGCATAAAATCATACACAAGTAACAAGTCTCCTTGCCGCCGACACCATCCTAGTAACTGAACCAGATTTCTATGGCGCAGACGACCAATACTGGATATCTCAGACAAAAATTCCCTCAAACCTTGTTTAGATCCATTTGCAATTCGCTTAACAGCAACCTGTGTGTTAGAATTTGGTAATGTTCCTTTATAAACTTTACCAAATCCACCAAATCCTAGCAACTCTTTATCTCTAAACCCTCTTGTTGCTTTCTTCAGCTCTTGATAAGAAAATCTATGAGGACCAACATCAAGCTCCCATGCCTCAATTACATCCATATTCTTCATCTTTCTAATAATAAAGAATGACACAGCAATGACCAATATTATAACAGAAGTAGCTGAAAGCGAAACACCTACAATTAATGCTTTGTTACTGTTTTTAGAACCAGGAACTGAAGGAAGTGCAGGTAAAGATAAAGACTGAGCAACTCCATTTGTACTAAAACTCCAACCAAGAATATAATGAGAACTTGCAAGCATACCAGTAGATGAAGAAAAACCAACATACATATCCTCTTTAAGATAAAGAGAGAGATCAACTTCAAAAGACAATATAGGATTCAAAGGTTTTTCAGAACCAGGTGAAAGTCTGACCTCAATTAAATTCTTGGTAGAATCATAATCAATCCAAGATTGAATCTTTTTACCACTTAAAAGATTCAAACTTGCATTTGTTGAATCATCAAGAAAATAAGCTGCATGAACAGATTTATTTGACTGCAAGCTATTAATGTCAATGCCAACATGGTTATCATCAATGTCACCAAACTCAAAGTCTTCAACAGTGTCAAATTCAACTGCAAATATATGGTCGGAAAAATTACCAACATCACTTGCGTTGAGTAAACCAAGGTATTGGCTAGGCAAAGCCCCAGCAAGTTCTTTAGAGCTGGAAATAGTGAAGGCAAAACCATGTCCACCTAATCTTGGATACTCAGGAACTATAGCAAAAGCAAAGGCTGTAGAAAAAGAAGCAACTTTGCCATTACTAGACTTCTTTAGTGGAATTGGAGATGAATAAAAAGCATGCCCTTTCATTCTAAGACTGTCATTTGTTAACCTTAAGACGCCATTGCTTTCTATCTCAGCACCACCATTTAAGCTTATGCTATTGTTAACGTGTTCGAATCCTTGGAAAAAGAAGTCATCTTGATGAGAAAAAGGAGGGTTTGACAGAAAAAGGAGAAACAACAAAAATGAGAGGGTTCTGAACATTATAAGAAGTGAATTTCAGAGGTTTGTGAAGAAGAAGGCTCGAGTGAGGAGTTTTGTCATGTTGGCCTTTCTTGGTCTGAAATTTAAGGATTGGGAAACAGAAATTTGGAAGAGTGGATGTATAGAAAGTGAAGATGGATAACTGGATATGAATGGGAGGAGAAATTGGTTTGTGCTGATTGTGATTGAAGAAACTTTGGTGAATTTGCAATGGAGGTGAAGCCACTTGTTTGTTTTCTGAGGGCTTTTTTTAAGCTTTGCTGGCTACAATTCATTTTGACCTTCTAATTTCATAGTACTAAGCTAAATGGCCTAATCTATCTATGTATATTATAGAAAATAAAAATATGATACTTTGATGTTTTATATTATTGATATATAATATAATTTAAAATTAATATCTATGTATTTGTAATGTATTGTCATAAAAAATTTAATTTTTTTATAATAATACATAAATAAAAATAAATTATTAAATTAATTTATAATTATAATAATAATTAATCAAATAAATTTATCATAAAATATATTAATTAATTAATTTTACTATTGATTATATAATTTCATTATTATCATAAATTTGTATTAAAAATAAAATTTCAAATTTCATATTACATGAATATTTTTTATTTAATTAATTCAGTTTTATTTTTTTAACGAATAAAATTTATAATATTTTTAATATTATTTATTTATCATTTTTATACTTAATAATTTAAAAATTATAAACTTCAAAATATGATTTAAATTTAAATTTTATTTTAAAATATAAATTTATTGATAAAACAATACAAAATTGTAATTTATATGTTACAAATAAAATTTTAAAAAAAATATTTAATTTAAAAGCAGATGATATTTATATATTAATATAAAATAGAACACATTATATAATTAATGTAATATGATGTGTAATTTTTTGTTCCTATGTAAATATAAAAAGACTATATAAATACAAATAAAAACCAATTTTATGTTCCCATATTAATATAAAACATATTATAAAAATATATAGGAACAATATGTAGATCAAATTATCAAATATGTACAATATGATATATAATAACAATACCATACGTGAAAAAATAAAACAGAGTATTGTTTCTATATAATTATGTATTTAATGGGTTTATTAATACAATATATGTATCAACACTTTTTAGTCCCCTTTTTTGTTTCCCTTTGCGATAGCAAATTTTTAGAAAATTGATACGACGAGGTGAAAAATAAAATATCTAGAATTTAAATGATTATAGGTGTAAATTGTGGCTACAAATTATAGTTTTGATCTATATCTATCATATAATATTTTACAAGATACTTAAAATTGCACTATTATTAAATAATTTTGTTATTATTACAAACAATCTATGATTGGTTTTTAAAGAAAATATATAACACGTATATATAATGACATAATTAATAAATAATTAAGTAATAAATAAAATAAAAATAAATTCTAAAACGATAGTCTGTTTTATATAGTGAAAGAACATCGTAACCTCGTTGAGAGCACACTCATATCTATGCACGCTGCGCGTAGACATTCGAGCAATGTTTCGTCCCTGAAATTACCCAAAATTTTTCAAAGATCATCCTATACTAAGAGAGAAAATTTTAGAATTCTCATTTTAAAAATTCTATTTAAAAATATGTTGTAAAATGTGTTGGAAATGTAAAGTAAAAGACTTTTTTTATAGAGGTTAGAAACGCCTTTTAATAAATATGTATCTTTTCATTGATCATGAACTTAAACATAGTAACTTGTTCAGTGGTATAACTAAAGTTGGGGCTTTTTTCCGAAACAGTGGAGAGTGGGAAAATAATTTCGTTTTTAGGGTGAATAAGAAAATATTTACACGAAAGAGGTGTTTTTTTTTTCTTAAACCAAAAATGAAATTTGTGGACAAATGTCTGTCCCTTCTGTTCTGACAGAGCCCGAGTTGACTGGTCATACACCAATTCTGAAAACTGCGGACTCATTGCTTCCTTACATGCCACATTCCGGCAGGTTTTGTTTTGTTCTTGCTTGTCCGCAAGATTCATTTTTGGTGAAAGGACAATCTTATCAGGTACTCCAAGGAAGAATCTTGCGAACAAATTGCGTTCATTTGTCCCTTCCGGGTCACATTTGTCTATAAGAAGCAACACTCTTTCTTTCCTCCATACAAAACATCTTTCCTCCAGCACAACACTTGTTTTGTTTATGAGCATAATATTTCTTCTGTGTGCTACGACTTGCTTCTTCTTCCTTTGAACAAATCAATTCTTTGTTTTAGTCATTTAAGCATAGAATATCCTGCTCACTCTTGCCTTTTTTTTATTCTTTAATCTTGCCCATTTCTATAAAAAAATCAGCCTGCTTCATTTTATTGTTATCTTGAAAATTAAATATATGAACTAAAATTTTGAGGTAAAGATTTATAATATTTTTCTGTATTTTTTACTTATTATTTGACTTACAGATTTAAGTAATTTATTTATAATTTTTTGTATGTCTATTTATATGAACATAATTTATGCATGGTTGTAGGAAAATTGTGGGAGCTTTCTAAGTTGCTATTTTGGAGGCAAAACTCAAATATATCAAGGTTGTTATTACATTGATACTTTCTGTGAAAGAAATTTTGAGTTTAGTAGTATTTATTTTAAGTAATGCAATTTTTGTTATTTATATAGTTGATATAAATTATTTTTGTATGCACGTAAAAATTGTAGATATTTTGTAGAATAGACTATTTATTTTTAGTGTAATTTAAATGTGAAGTCAAATTTAAGATGAATAATTTAAAATTAATTTATAATTACAAAGTTATTATGACATTAAGAAATAATAAAATATGTTGGAAAAGTAGCAGAAAAAAATGTATTTTGTAAAAATAATTTACTTGTTGTGTTAATAAATAGATAGCAAAATCACTGCTTGTGCACTCAAATTTAAAACCATTATTTCCTGAATATTTTCCAATATCTTTTAAAAACAAGGATACATAAAAAGAGTTATAGAAAGTTCCAAAAATTTTATATGAATTGATCCAAAACAATTTTTCAAAAAACAAACTCTTTTATAGTCAATCCATGTTTTGCTAAACACGTGCTCGAATCCTTCTCGTGGCAATCCTACTAGACCTGCACAACATTAAAACAACATACATTGGTGAGTATATAAAACATACTCAACAAATGATAAACAAATCATTGTTAAAATGAAGTGCAGGGGAAACTCCAGTCAGAATGGGACTTGCTCGATAAACACAGGGACGTGCTCATCTCTAATTTCCCAGCTGGCACGAGACGTGCCTCATTAAGCACGGGGTTGTGCTCTTTACATTTATCCAGATTCAATATCAGCACGAGGACGTGCTGTTCAACACGATGGGCGTGTTGAGGTTCAGAAATGCCTATTTACATTCTGATTTCAAGTGATTCGTACATAGCTCACTTCTATTGTATATTCATACTTAACCAAGGCATTTCCTATACTCTTTTTCTGTCACATAGCCTTTCATTAAGCTTAGGAGAAGCATATCAGTCAAAGCATGGTTGGTATATATACAAAAGCACATAGCTCAACATACATAACCATACTCAAGTACATAGAAATTGCACACAGAAAACCACATAGACGAGTCATACAGATAGATCATCATAACATTGGCACACAGCCACAATTCTCACACAGAATAAGGCTCACACAGAAATATAGTCTGCACAGGAGCTCATTTTCATAATTACACAGAATCCAAGATTACACAGATTTTATCTCATGGCATTGTAATCATATGAATGCAAATGTATGCAATACCAATGCAAATTCACACAAGATGTACCCGGGTTTTTGTTCACCATAGCACACAGCAATGGAGTCCTCTATAGCACACAACAGAGGATCGGCGTATAGCCTGAGCGTATAGCTCTGAGCATATAGCTCGTAAATACGGATAACATACATCACGCCCTTTATTCACACAAGAAATCGTGGCACACATATGTTTATGCAACACATATGAATGTATATGTAACTTTGTAATCATCACACACAACACTGCTCACACAGAGCATATAAGATACCACATAGGATCACATCATGCCTCTCACATAGAAGAATATCATTTAATGTCTCACACAGAGCTAAAGCACATAGAAAACTAATAATCGAGGCATAGAAACGTATCACACAGCTCAGAAGTCACAGAGGCACAATCACAAGCACTAGCAAATTATATGATAAACATGTGACATTTATCATTTAACCATATCTTAATCATGCTCATAATACTCAATCAAGCAAGAATCATATCAAGCTTCAATGTTCCTAAGAACATAATACACATATGAAAATTTCATATTCCTTTCTTTATTTAAGCTTTCATAACTTATCGTATTATGCATTTAAGTTTATTAAGAACATTTAGTTGTTAATGTCACAAGGATAAGTGTAACGACACTTATAACCTCACTTACATACTCATATATTATAAGCTTTATTCGAACTTATCTCATTATTTCTTATTGCATAATACCTCTTGGATTTATTACAAATCCTTCATACTAATTCATAGTCTTTATTTCAATTCATTCCATTTAAACATATGGAAATATCATGAAGTAAGTGAGGACACTTACTCTTCAATCATACTAACTTATTCAAGTTTAGTTCATACATGCCAAAGCACAATCTTTCCATCATTTTATTCAATAAGCATAATTCTCACTTATACTTATATCCTTCAATACTCAGTAGTATAAACAGACTATGAGTAAAGAATAAGCACTTACTTTGATTTGCCAAAGAAGCAACATAAAGCTAAGTTCAATCCAAGCTCCAATAAAGAAACTCCTATCACAAAGATCCCATATCATTTTTGTAAACACATGCTGAATTGCTCATCAACATAAATCCCTAATTCACAAGAGTTCTCCAATTATATGTCTTGAATCATTCACAAAATCATTAACAATTCCACTCTAACTCAATAAGCAACTTCACATAACAATCCTCTTATTCCCACTCAAAATCTAAAAGTTGTAACCTTTCTTTCACCGTCTATACCACAACACATATACGTAAAACTATAGAGTATAAGAGATTACCTTGCACAAGATCTTTTTCCCGTAAACATCTCCTCACCCTCACGAAGAATCGGCCCCCAAATTCCACTTCTAGGGTTCTATGTTTTCTCTTTGGTTTTCTAAGAGTTTTCTATAAGAATTGATTATGAAAATCGAATCCAACAAGTTTTAGATATCATGGCACGACCCACTCAAAACTAGGCACGGTTCGTGCCCATTTGTTCGTGCCAATTCTACCCAGCATGGTTTCAATGAATTTTGGCACATCTCATGCCAAGTTGGATTTATGGCACGGTTTAACAAAGTCCAAGCATGATGTATGCTTCTTTCTTCTTTTCCTGGCACATCAACATGCACACAAGCACACCTCAAACTTCTCACTTCAATTTAGGTTCTTTATTAATCATATCTTTATTTTCATATTCTTTTATTTTTTATTAATGTCAGGGCATTACACTAGCACTATTTTACGAAGGTTACATTGTGAATGGAGAGAACGGTGTTTGCTTGGTTGGTGGAAGTTCAACTATTGTTCAATTAACTAAAGAAGTGCAGTATTACCATGTCTTATGTAGCATTATTAAGAATGCGATTGATGAGAATGCAAGAATAACTAGAATTGTATTTATAAATCCTATGGTAGATGGAAATAATAACCTTTGGTTTGGACTGAATGACATTGAAGATGATAGTAATGTTTGTAACATGTATAGAGTGATGAGACATTTTCCATGAGTGTCATTCATTGAATTGTTTGTGGAGTATGATGCATTGGATGTAGCGCCATCTTAAATGTTTGTTGGACAATCATCCAATAGTGCTCAATATGAAAGGGGTAACTGTAGCGAGTTGCTGCGTTCGATGGGTGGACCTGTTTTGCCAAATGTTCGTTCGAGGAATTTGACAATTAATGAGGGAAACAATGATGCTGAAGAGGAATTTGTGGATGCACATGGTGATTTGGATGAGGACAAGGGTGTTGGTGCCGAATCAAAAGACAAGGAAGTGTGGTTTGACAAAAAAGAAGACAGTGAAGATAGACATGTATTATCTGAAAGTCGTGAAGTTAATTTGTATCATGAGTTTCTGAAGAATGAAGAGAGAACTGCAGATTATTCCGCTTACAACACTGTTGACATTAACTTAATGGTGAATGATCTAATGTCCGTTTAGGCTAATGATAAGGTGTTGAACCCAGACTCAGAGTTTATGGTTGGGATGGTTTTTCCATCAAGGGATCGTGTGAAAGTTGCAGTGAAGCTCTATTCAATATAACGAAAGCGGGAATTCCATTTCGTAGGGACAAAGCAGAATTGTAACGTCCTGAAAATTATTGGAACTTAAATATTTCCGAAATGCACTAAAACGGGATCAAATCATATCGATTTAGGTAAGAATTGTGAAAAACAACAGTTAGCACGCTCATGCAGCACACCTCGTGCTCATGGGTGCAGACGAGCACGATCTCGTGCTCAACCTGGAAAATTGGCACGACCTTGTGTAGAAATAATTGCAGAACGAGATCATGCACGACTGATTTAAAACTAGTGTTGAGAAATCACGACACGACCAAATAGCACGACCCGTGTTCAGGTCGTGTTGTCTAGAAAGATATTGAGTATTCTGTTCTGAATCATTTCATTTTACAAACAGAGAGAAGGAAGCCAGCATGTGTCGATAAAAACCCTAGAGTGTGATTTCAGAGGAAGAATTCAGCAAGAAACATCTTAGTTCTTGCCAAAATCAATTCCAAGTCTTTTAAAGGTAAGTTTCAATATTTCCTTATGTTTGGAGGTTTGATTAGACTTGAAAAAGAAGGCCCGGAACCGACGGGCCGAACCGAAACCGGCCCGGCCGGATCCGCCAGTTCACGGGCTCAGACCGGCCCGGCCCGGCCCGGAACCAGGTGAAACCGGTCCCGGGGCAGGCCGGTTACGGTGCACCCATTTGGTGAACCGTGAACCGGCGGTTTAACCGCCGGTTCCCAAAGGTAATGTGACCGTTGGGAACCGTTGGAACGGCTAATTTTGTTTTTTTTTTATTTTTTTTCTTTTTTTTAATTTTAATACTCCTATAAATACCATACACTCCCACCTCTAATTTCATCTTATTCTCATTCTTTCAAGCAAACCTACTTCACAAATTTTCCAACAAATTCAATAATCTTGCGCCATTTCAATTTTATTCGTATATTTTTTTGCAAAAAATGTCGAATGAGCAAAATATTTTCGAAGGAAGCGAGTCCGAGCAAAATTTTTCTCCCACCCAAGAAATTGTGAATGAGGTGGGAGAACAAAGAAACACTACTCGAAATCTTTCTTCCGATATTTTTAGATTTCATTTTACTAAAGAACGTAAAGAAGGCGAGAATCCTAACTTATTTCGTGTTACTTGTAATTATTGCAGGGTTGAATACGCGTTCCAAAAAGGAGGTGGATACGGGACGTTCACGAGGCACATGAAGAGCATTCACCCCGATAAAATCGGATTGAGTTCGGGACAAACCCAAATTAGTGGGTTCGCGGGTTCTTCCTCTCAACCCTCTTTATTTCGTTATGATAATGATTCTTCTTTAAGTGGATTTAGTGAATTTATTAGTGTTGATCATTTGTCATTTAATTTTTCGCAAAAATTAGGATTTAAAAAATGGATGAAAAAATGTGCCGGCTTTTAAACCATTTTTAAGATATCAAGTTAAAAAAAGTGTCTTAAAATTATATAAATCACAAAAGAAAGAATTGATTGATTATTTTCAAAATAATGATATACATGTTTCTATTTGTAGTGATATATGGAGTGATAATTTTGGTAATCATTC
>CANYCX013642723.1:0-10369 GCA_948193385.1 Breynia disticha f. nivosa
ATCGTATTTTTATTGATTTAATTTAAATTAAAAATATTCTTAATTTAAATAAATCCTCTTACGGAAAAATTTGATTTTTCCTTCAATATTCTTCATTAAAATTTTAAATTTTTAATCTTTCAAAATTTTCGGGGCGTTACATGCATGATCATACCCATACATGTCACCCTTTTATAAGCACATATGCATATGTCTACGCAAATAGTAATTCATCTAGAGTTTTATTTCAGGTCCAATAACTCTAATATAAAACTTACATATAAGAGACACTTATGACTTAAAACCATGCAATGTTATTATGTGTAGATCTAATCCAAAGAGCATGTCCTATACATGCATCAATGAATGTGGACTTGTACTCAGTGCCCTTGTGTTTCATAGAACTAAACCTATTAAGTTAAAAAAGAGCATGACAATCTTAATTCACTAACGAGTCCCATATCACATACTTAGTAAGGACATTTAGAACATAATCACTTACTTCAAGGTATATAGAAATTTGCCTCATATAAACCAATTTGAGCCTTGAGATTCATATTCATGGAATTTCATTAATCTTAATTGATAGAGATAAAAAAGATAGAACATGTTGCCTCAAATTTAGATGTAGTTTATAGACAATGTTTGTGCTAAGGCTTATACTAACAATCTCCCACTAACACTGGACCCAATCAGGCTTAAACCTAAAATTGAAAATATTATCTTTCATGCTGAAACAAGACAGCTGATTTATCAATAATAAAAAACATCATCTTTACTAATAATGTTGCTCGATCTTAAATATATCACCCTTCGTGATATTTTTGAGTATTAGTTTAGAATTAGGATATGACTGAGACTTCTTAGCCTATGCATTGACCTCATTTGTGTCACAAAATTTTCCAATAGAACTAGGATGATCGGGATCACTCCTAAACCAATATAAAAATTCCCTAATCCATAACTTCATCTATAGTCAACCTGGATGTAATGTACTTAGATTCTGTAGTTAATTTAGTTGCACAGTTCCTCTTTCATAGTTTTTATCAACTTATGACACCTTTATTTAATCATGAATGCGTACTCACCAACTATGATTTCAAAATGCTCAGAGCATGTGAATAAGTGATGTTCATCATTGTACATAATTCATACATGGTAGAGTCTAAAAAAGATGCTTAATGACCTCAATTCAAGTAGTTTCTTTAATATACTCAAATTTTGATATCAAAGATAAACTATCTTTGTTAAAGTTGGATATATTAAAGAACATGCTATGTACCTTGATTGACTTAGTTCAAATAACCTACATAATCTATCTACATAGATTCAGATACCAAGTATCATTTTTATTTAGCACAAGGCATTAATTGAGTAAATACTTCTCAACCATTACTTTGAGTAATGTTAGAAAATTTTTCTCAATTAATAGATAATATCTACATATTTGAAACATTATGTTTCTTTCTTGTTTCTTGTACACATAATATCTCTCTTCACTTTTATTGATTCTAACTCAATTAACTCCTCCATTGAATTAAAAGATCCCAAGTCTATAATACTCACATCATCCCTTGAAGTTTATATGACTCTATTAAGTTTATTGTGTAATGGGCTCTTGTTCCACAACTGGCTGTGAACTTAATCCCATTTCCAATCACTCCTTAATAGGAATTTGTTCTTTTCATACTTTAATCCCACTATTCTTCTTAAGAAGATGATATGTTAATAAGAACATAGTTTTGTGAGAAACAAATCTTTGTTCTTTTATAAGTAATCCCACCAATAAGTAGATAATGGATTCTGATACTCACATGATCACTTGTTAATTTCTTAACTTATGATTGTAAATCTTAATCATTGAAAAAATTAAAGTTCATGGTCTAATAATATCTTTCTTGTTTTTCATTTTCTTTGATGTAAGTACATTTTAGCCAATTTGCTGCCACCAATTTCAAGTGGAAGAGTGTCTGACTCATTATAGATTATACCATATAGTTCATTTCATCCTTTGGACACATAACTCAAATGAAAATATTCTAAAATAAATGAGTTATAAGGTTGAACTATATTCTTAGAATATCTAGCACTTAGTTCAATTTATTTACATAGTGCAATAATTATCTTTCTATATAAACTTGGCTTATATGATTAAAAAACTTCTTCTTTTAAGTCTTTAACATGTGTTTAGTTTAGTATATGCTTAAAAATTATTCGAACGATATCTAGAATTTCATCCTCTTGCATTTATGTTATTATGAATTACTTAGAAAAACATGGATATATAATGAAAATTTGAATAATCCTATAGAATATTAATATCAAAATCACGAATCATCCATAATTAAGACAAATAGTACTAATGTTTGGCCCAACATCAACATTAAACATTATTCATAAAAATATAAAAATCCTAAAGGAGATAACCAAAGAGGCTCCACTTGCTCTATCCTTAGTGAACTGGCTCATCTTGTCCTTCCTTCAACCAAAAAAATACTTATTTGTACCTACACATTTGAATGCAAATGTTAGAACAACAAAAAACTAGTATTAAATACTAAAATGGTAGAAATGATTATTCTTGATAACATAAAAAAATTTGAATTGGATGCCTTGGTCAAATTCCTCTTTTTCTCTTCCTTGTAGAGCTTGTAGCTCTTCCTTTAATGACCAACTTGGTTGTAATGGAAACAAGTACTCTCCCTTTTCTTGGGTTTGGTTGGCTTGCCTTAGGAAGAATAGGTGTAGTTTTAGTTTCACTCCCAAAAAGCTAAGGACCTATGGATTTAGACTTCTTTTTCTCTTTCCCTTTCTTATATTTGATTTGCCCCTTTGAACTATAAGAATTAGATTTGATTTCTGTTGAAGAGTCTCCTCTACAGTCTTCAACATCCCAAGAAGCTTCACCAATAATTATTTTTCTTTCTGTGCATGTTGAAGTTCATAATGAACTAAGCAAATGCCTCTAGCAATGAACCAAGAATTAGATTAATGGCCAAATCTTTTGGAACAAACATATAGCTTATCAAGAGTACCATCTTTAGTACATGGAGACTAAAAGAAGTACCTAGGGTTATCCTATAAAAGGTGAGAGCTTTTGTTGTATAAAACCTCTTGGTCTATGTGACATCTCATAATTTATTTTATGGAAATAATTATTGATATGATGAAAAATAAATGATTAAAATTAGATATATAAAGGTTGATTAAGGTTGATATAAGGTGTATATGAAATTACCAAGGAAAAGGAGGAATGATAAAAACCAGAGAAGTACACTTTGTGGAAGCCAAGTACGCGTAGTGGCCACAAAAACAAGTACTTTGCTGTCCACCAAGCATTCTTCACGAATTTTGGGAAAAAAATATAGCTTTGCTCGATTCAACCGACATTCAAGAACTTTCATTTAGATTTCTGAGAAAAACTATAGAGAGGAGCTGAGAAAGAAGCAGGGAACCCTGTTCTTGAGTGAAGGAAGGAAATTAGCAAGAAGAAACTTAAATTTTTGCAAGAATCCAAGTCAATAAGGTAAGGTTGATTATAGGTTTACAAAAAGGTTACGAAGAGTATGCTGAATTTGATGGTTTAGAGTGTTTGAATTGGAATCGATGTTGGAAATCCTTGTGATTATGTGTTAGAGACTTGAATAACACGTTCTAAATGGTTTATGATATCTAATCATGGTATGGATGGATTTTAGGAAGAATGGCTTATGAAGGAAAGTGTTGGAACTGGATGAATTAAGTGTTAAAATGATGTTTTGATGATTCTAATTATAGAATCAATGTGAATGTTGATAATTAATGAATTGTACATGATTAATTACGTACAGGAGGATCTGTATGACGAGTGAAAGGAGTTTGAGTTAGTGTTTAGATTGCCGATTTTTCTTATATTCGGAGGTAAGTGTTCTTATGCTTACTAAATTGATTCGTAAGGTTATTCATATATATATCTATATATAAATGTATTTTGCCTAGCATGTTGTGAGTTGAGGATGGCGAGATTTAGATGACTCAAGTTGAAAATGAAATGAATTCTGGTTGTATGGATTCATTGATATGAATGAATGATGCTATGTTTTTTACTATATGTCTAGTTGACATATGATTGATTTATAGTTGTCATTATAATAATTATAAGCATATGTTTGCTTATTAATTATGGAAAGTATTGAATTGCTTATTGAGCATGATATTGTTATTGGAAATGATGATGATGATTGGATTGTTCTTATTCTTGATATGATCTTATATGATCTATATTGAGTTGTTTTGGTATGTTCATTTGGCTTTGTGCCTTACCTAATAATATGTTGATTTATGGTTGACATATGATAAAGTTCATGTTGATGTCAAAAGCATGTATTGCTTTATTATTGAGCATACTTGATTGAGTTTGAAATAAATGAATGCATTGATCATTCATGGTATTGCATTAATTGTGTGACACTGAGATTGATATCCTAGACTGGTCCTAAGAATTATTCCGAGAGAGATCTCGATGTCTGTCTGGGACCGATGATATTCTGAGCTGGGCTCAATGCCAGTCTGGGACCGAAGGAAAAATGAAAAGAAAAGAAAAGAAAAGAAGAAGAAAATAGAGCAATACCCTGGGGCATATCGCATGTGATTGAATTGTCATTCATATGCACATATCTTCTTCGCATTCATATTTATTATGTTCGACTATTGCTTTTTGAGATATGAATGCTGGAATGATGGAATATAAGATATATGATGTTTATACATGTGCTTTGGTTGCCTATGATATGTTGTGATACATATTGTGTTCTTATGCTTAATAAGTGTGAATGGTTAAAATTGAATGATTGTATAACATGAATGGTGCTAGAGGAAGATCAGATCATCAGCACGTTCTCGTACTGAGATACTGATTTTCTCTGCGCTCTTTTTAAAAGAGAATATATGAATTAATGAAGTTGTGTAAGATACTTACTGAGTATTGAGAAATACTCACCTTTTGTTTGAATTGTTTAAATGATGCGCAGGACGCAGATAGCTGCCACTGTACCAGAGTTGCCGTGATCGTACTCTAGAGCAAAATCGTCAGAGGTTGAGCTCCATATTTTGTGTGCTTCCATTTTTTAAGTTGTACATTTTTGTATATTTTTGTAAATGTTCATATTTTGTGTTTTGATACGATTTCAAACCTGAACCTTTGATTTTGTTACTATATTTTGTTTTGTATAAAGTGGGTCGTGTTTTGGATATATGAACATTTCATTTTCTCTCCTCATTTTAAATATTTGATTTTATTATCATTTCTCCTATTATATTGTTTTAATAGGGAAAAAGGGTTTTCAATTTGAGTTCCACAGTCTGAGCTTGTTTCTGAAATATCTATTTCAAGTTCACTATGATCTTATATGTTTCTTGGGTCATGATGTGGTTTTGCAAATTAAAAACTGTGGTTAGTAACTACTGCATCCCTATAACTATGTGAAAAACTAATTCGCAAGTGTACACTATAACATCATCGTCTTAAAATCTTATAATTAATAAGATAATTAAAATGATTAATAAAAGTAATAAATTTTGAATTAAAAAGAAAGGAGAGATTAATTGAGGGTTGACGATAAGTTGAAATGAAGTATATATATAGAAAAAAGTAAAAAAAACTAAAAAATTAAAAAATTAAAAAAAATCAAAATAATAAAATAATAAAATAATCACATATGCATAAACAAGGTGTGTTGACTGGCACAAGGCATGTTGGGTATAGTAACCCTCATGTCAACTGTGTTGAATAACACAATCATCGTATTGAAAACCTGCATCCATAAAATCATTTCATATTGAGTGAAATGGCGGGTCTGCTGTGTTGAAAGTAAACACATAACACCTTTCTATAAGTAGAACTTGCAAACAATCAAACATGCAATCAATAATCTCAATCCATAACGCATAAATATGCGTAAAATGGTCTTAAGAATACAACACACCATAAAATCACATCCAAACATATTCTCAAATACATTTGTGGTCATTGATATCCATAAGTCTGAAAAGTACAACATAACAGCACCATACAGAACAACATAATACATAATGCCCATCAGTTTTGAGTGCAGCCAAATGGAAAATGCAGATGCTCTCCTAGCAGATACTTAGGAGTTGGAAAATAGGAATGATAGAATATGGATTAGGCAGTCCAAACGGATACTTTGGGGGAGGAGCAGATGATAGTGGAATTGCCTCAGAGTCTAGTATCTGGGATTAGGTTAGCTCTAGTGCAGGTGATAGCAGTTGATCTGGAGTAGAGATAGTCAAAGGTGCAATGTACAATGATGGTAGTGAGGAGTGATGCTAAAGGGTACTGCATCAACATCACTATGATGCAGCACTTACCTCAATTGTACTCAAGTAATGGCAGTTGAAACACTCTGCCAAGGATCAAAGACTCATAATTATAAAGTCTAGTGGGCTCATGATCTCATAACGATAAGTGTGCAGTTGCTCCAACTACTGTGACTACACCCTCTACTCACCATAATCTGCTATTTCTAGTGCTCCAACTGCTCAAATCTCTATAATTGAGTATTTTTCTCCTTTATAAGCATCTCTTGCTCTCTCTTCGCATTCACCAATTGAGAGCAAATCTCTATAAACTGATGGTCTACCCAAAACATCTTAATCTTATTACAATGTTAATCATATAATTACTATTTATATAATTTACTTTAATGTATAAATAAAAACTTTTCTGTCTTTTTATAAATTTCATTAAATTTACGTGTCACTCTATAGTAATTTTCAAACATATTTCATATTGTATATAAACTGTTTACAAATCTAATATACAATCAGAACACAGATTATATTAGTCAACACACTCATGGGCTCGGCCTTGTGTTGATCTAATATACCTTCTATTTTGTTCAACACAAAGCTTGTAACATTTAAGTACAGATTGTATGAATCTGTTGTAACCTAAAATATGCTCAAGATTAACGTATTCTCAATCCTACAAAACAATAATCAACAGTACAATCTCTCACAGTATATGACATCATAACTATTTCAACATGCACCTAAACCTTTGGAATCAACAAACAACACTCATATGTACATATACGTATATATAAATCAATCCATCAGCAGCAAACAACAAAAAGCATATCAACCTATCGTAGCAATAACCAAAACATCAAATATCATATCGATCATATCCAAATATACACACAATCATGTAAATGTCATAATGTATCAACTCTTAGCTGGTATCTGGGTGAAGAGAGAGAATATTGGAAGTAGCAGCCGACCCACCTATGAAAATCTTGAAATCTACACTAAATAGCTACATGGTCTTAAGAACAAAATGTAGGAAGATTTTGTGAGATTTTAGCTCGGTGAGTAATCACATATATCATAAACATAATAACATAATCACCTCCTGTACAAATTTGCAATAACATATCTTGTAGCATTTTCTATATTCGTATTATCATTTCATTTAAAAAGTAATATCATAATCATGTATGAAGTCATTCATATAAAATATACGTCATGCATAAAATTTACACTCCTGTCGCCAAAAAGTATATCTCCTGTCACCAATAATATACTCCCGTCACCATATGATCTATCATAATATCACCAATCAATATCACCCTCCACCAATCATATCAGCGCCAATAACATACATACATACATACATATATATATATATATATATATATATATCATATATATATATATATCATGCAATCGTATAAACTCAATCTCACACCTGTTCATAAATCATATCATGTATTAGTTTACGTTTCAATTCATATAACATATATCTATTCTTAATTGATTTATATATCCTGTACAAGCTTTCATGATATCTAACAATTCATGTACCTGTTTGCAATTTAATCGCATATAAAATATATTTCCATTTTAAGTATTTATACGCACACATATCTATTTTTGTATTTTACCATTCAATTTGCAATTCATCGCTACTATTTAACCGCATTTAAAAGTGAGTTAGATTACTCACCTACTAGCTGAAGTACTCAGAACAATATGAACTCTAATTTGTCCCGCTTGTTTAGCTTACCTTCCTATATAACCATATAAAAAATTCTCTATAAAATTAAATATAATAACATATTATTATTCATGTTCAAGTTCCTCTACTATAAATTCCCTAGTTTGTAATTAGAAGTAATTTCTAACTTTAAGCTAAATTTATGGTAAATTCTATATGTGTAACTTCATAAATTATTATCGATAACTCAGGGATTTTTGTACCGACTATGCCAATCGATACCCTTCTAGATACTACGATCAATTATGCTTTCACTACTCAACTTCTAGCTTAAATCTCCTCAAAAATATCTCTTTTTGTCTCTTAAAACTCTCAGTACTCTCTCACTTATTTTCTTTCTCTACTCAACTCTATATTTAATGTCTCTCTTTTCTGCTTAAATTTCCTTCTCAACTTTCTTTTAAAACCATGAACTTCCACCTCTTCAAGTTCCAAACTGCTAAAAAATGTGCCACAATTGAAGGACTATGCGTGGTCATTCTGAAGTACATGTTGTGGATCTCACAATGCGTTTTAATGTTTACCACGTGTAGTAGACTACAGGTTGTCGTACCCACAATGAGTAGTCCACTGTGCGTACTTCATCACCCGCTGTACTTTCTATTTTTTGCAACCTTTTATGTATACTTACTATCAACCATCAATCAACTCATAATTAACTCCTCATTTTCTTGGATATGTTTATTCAATTCTTAAATTCATTAATCATTTAATTATTTTATTAATTATAGGGTTTTAAGATAGAAATGTTACAAATCTTACCCCTTAAAGAATTTTGTCCTCGAAATTCATTCTTGTCTACTGTTACGTGTATTTTCATTCAATTTATTCTATATCTATCTATATTATCTTTTATTCCATTTAATTCTTTATTAAATAAAATTTATCTAGGAATAGATATGGACACTCTCGTCTCATCCTATCCTTGTTCACCTATGTCGCTTCTTTTAAGTTTTGATGTTTCTAGAGAACTTTAATCATAGGAATTTGCTTGTTTTTTATGTAATTTTCCTATGATCCATAATTTGTACTGGTATAACATGGGTAAGATCCAACTTATATCTCCAAAGCATATTCACATGGAAAACATCTTGAATTTGTGCTAGCTCTATAGGTAGAATAAGTTTGTAAGCTAAAGGACTAATCCGCTCTATAATCTCTTATTGTCCAACATATCAGGGACTCAACTTTCCTTTGTTTCTAAATCTCGTTATTCTTTTATAGGATGATACTTTCAAACAAACCTTTTCTCTAATTTCATATTCCATTTCTATCCTATGCTGATCGTAATAACTCTTTTGTCTATCTTGTGCAACTTTTAATTTACTCTTGATCAGCTCCACTTTTTCTATTGTTTCTTGTACAAGTTCAGGTCCTCCAAATATCTCTACCCCTTCTCTGTCCCAGTAAATCAGACTTCTAAACTTTTTTCCATATACAGCTTCGTATGGTGCCATACCAATGATGTTGTCATATTGATTGTTATAAATAATCTCCATCAATGGTATGCATCGATCCCATGAACCTTGAAATTCCAAAACACAAGTTCGTAGCATTTCCTCGGACATTTGAATCGTTCTTTCAATCTTTCCATCAATATGTGGATGGAAAGCACTAATGAAGTTCAATTTTGTACCTAAAGAATGTGTATGTTTAGTTAATCTATCAATAATCATCCATAATGCGTCTTTACCATAGTATGTACATGGTAATCCTATCACGAATGCGGAAGCAAATGGAAATCAGTTTACATGCCATGTTTGTAATTTTCATAAATGTTAAAGTCATACATGCATGTAAAAATAACACAACCAAAAACCCAATAGAGCTCGACCTTCAAAAAGTATTGCACCGCTAGCCCTGCCGAAAAGTCGTTTCGTATACTTGTCACTCTGCACACATATAGACAGCAAAATAAAAGGTGAGTATATAGAAATACTCAGTAAGTGAATCCCTATAATTTATTATGCTGAATGCGTAGGGGAACCTTCGGCCTCCACGACCTAACCTCAACACATTTATAATTATATCCAAATCATAATCATCAATTAGCCTATCCCGTGTTAAACAACTTTTCAAGCATCACACATAATCAATCATACAACATTCAGTCATAACCACATTCATAATTCTCACATAAAGTTAGTAAAACACAATCGAGTCCTCTTACTGCTTATATTCATTAATGTTCATAAACCAACCATACTACAATCATGCTCATTACATTTAGTAAATGATCATTTTTAAATCTAACCACAACACAATCAAGCCATATCATTTTACATTCAATCACTATAACACATATCACCCTCTTTTAAAACATAAGCCTCA
>CANYCX013642983.1:0-16190 GCA_948193385.1 Breynia disticha f. nivosa
GTATAATTAACATTCTTGGATATTTTATCAAACAATATACCACAGGTCAATACATCATAAGATAAAATAATGCCTCATAATTTTATTACTCAATAATAAAAGTTACAAACAATACATTGGGCTAGGGCTTACACTAACAATGTTCATGTATGGTTTATTTTGTACAGATTGCAAAAATAAAGGTTGTTGTGAAAATAAAGATATGTTTAGGAAAGATTGCAAAAAAAAAAGTCATTGTAGTTATATATGTAATTGACCCTTTTTTAAATGATGATTATTTTCTATACTAACAGATATAAATAAATACTATGAGAATTTATTGCATATAATAGAAAAGAGATCGAATCTACAAAAATCAGTCTATCAATTATTTGAAAATAAAAAAAAATTGCGAAAAATATTTTGAAGGAAATTTGTTTGTTTGTAAAATTAAAAGTGCAGAAATTAAATAAAGCAAAACTAATATTAAATATAATAATAAAATAAAATAAGAATTCAATAATAAAAAAGTCTAGTTAAGATATTCTTCAGTTGATTTAATTATTTAATCATTGGCACTAAAGATATATTTATTGCGATTGAATAGAAGAGTTATAGACATCGACATATTTATTCCCGAGACACTTCGATCGAAATATTTCTCTAGTCTAAAAACAATAACGACACACTTGCAGTAAGAGCAATAGAAACTCAACATCTAACTAATAAATACTAGACACCTAGATTAATTTAAATCAGACTACTCAATTCCACTAACAATGAGATAATACGTCATTGATATCATTATTAAACTGATACCAAACGGCTAAGAACCATGGACACCCACAATTCTCAACTAGTAATATGTTATCATAACAATTAAATTAAGAGACTCTCTCAACCAATTAACACAGAAATTGAATAAATACTTATACTTAATGATTAATTTAAGAATAATAATCTCACAAACAATGAATTAAAACTCAAAATATCTCAGTTAGTATCAGAGTTTAGTCTGATATGCTAAACTTACTACAAAACATAATCAAATACTCCCTCCGTTCCACATTGATAGACGATTTTGGACAAGTTGCAGAAATTAAGAAATATAAGTTATGTTAGTTATAAGTGGTAGTTAACATGTGTTTTAACAACGTTGTCTTTATTCAATTAAGTGTTTTAATTAGATAGTAAGTAATTGTATTAATAATTCTGTATTGAAAACATAAGAATGTCATTAATTTAATAAGGGTGAAAATGACTTTCAAACAATAAATGATATATATGAAAATAAAAAATTGTCTATATATTGAGACAACCAATATAAAAAGAATGTATATAAAAATAGACGAAGGAAGTAATAAAAAGAAAGAAAGTACCAATTAATCTTCAAAGAAACCCACAAAATCACCAATAATAGTTGAAAAAAAAGAGAGGAGGAAGAAGGATTTCTTAGTCTAAAAAAGTTTATATATGCTGTTTCTACACAAAATAACCCTAGGACACTGTTATAATTCGAGTTTTGCATGTTTGGACGTGTGAGCTTCATGATTTGGCAGGCCTAACTTCGTTTGAGCGACAATCAGCCCATTTCTGTGCGCCCTTTTGCGTCATGCCCATGATGAAACATTTTGCACGATCATGATGTTTGCGTTTTGTGCAATTGTGGAATGCTCCTCACAACAAACCTGCTTTAGTTGTTTATAAAATAATCTCATAAACTCATAAACATACAAAACATAAATTAATGTTTATGTCCTCAAATTAATCTAAATGCATACATAAAATACAATGAATACAACCCATCAAAATGGGTTTCAATAAATAAGCCAATTTTTAATTTGAGCAATCAACCGATAATACAATTAATGAATACACACAACACGAATGACACATATTCAATTTTTAATATTTATTTCATAAATAATAATATTGATAAAAAATATTTTTATTATAATTATAATCCACAAATTCAAATTGTCACCCATCTACACAATCATTCCAAATTTCTTCTTTTGGTACATGCAAAAATTTATACCTAAAATAATCTTTACATAATTTTTTCTTAATATCTATAATTTTTATATTTTTTATCAAAAAAAATTATCAAAGTGTAAGTATATTGTTCAACTATAGTTATTTTCAACAAATTGTTCTTATTGCTTAAAATAGTAGGTATTCATTTTTAAAACAAAATCTTTTAAATCGAAGGTAGAGTGATGAGAAAAGGTTAAAAATACGAACTTTCTGTTATCTAGATGCATCACATGTAGTATTACCAAATAAAAGTAGAAAAATATGCATACAATTATTATAATGACATAATATTTTGGTGTATGCAAGTGAAAAAATGTTACACTCATATATAATTTAGATTATAATATATAAAAAAGATAATCATATTTAAGAAAATGTATACATAGAGGAAAAACACTTCTCGCTTTCTTCATTATAAAAACAATTCAGTATACAAAATATCGTAATATAGACCTCACTTTGGTGTCTTATATTCGTTCTGTCTTTAATTACTCTCGTAAAAATTATAAGTTACACTCCAATTCGGCGTATTTCATATATTTATACAAAGAGCATCCAACAAAGATTAAGGAAATGGACTTTTTTAATTATTAATTGATTTATTTGTTACGTTAGATAATCATAGCATAAACTTTTGAAAATATTTTCAAGATTTTTTTTGGCATATAATTTCTCCTTAATTGACCTCCCATATCTGGATTGAATTCGCTTAAAATTAATTTTAAATAAACATTATCAATATTAAACCAAACTTTTTTAATATGTGTTTTTTTTTATTTCCAATTTAGCTGAAATATATATTTTCTCCTTTTTCCGAGAATTATTATATTGCAATAAATGAATTTCGACAGATAAGATTTTAACAATTTCACGAAAGATAGCAGACAGATTCATTCATTCGACGTCGAAAATGAAACGGATTGTGACCTTTTCAACAAGAATACAATATAGAATGATCTTTCAAGGATTTAATTTTTTTTATGGAAAAAAATTTACAAATTTAAAATAATATATAAATATATAATATAAGATAGAACAATATTATAAAAATAATATTAAAAAATACAATATTATGGAACGTGACACGATAAGGGCGGCAATCGCACCGGCGACACAATCCTGGTCACCGTTCCTGATAATCTTCAAATTATGTGAAAATTAGGGCAGATCAAAACGGTCTCAAATGTATAGAATCCGATGATTTGAGTTGGGTATGAATTTCTTACACGTTGGTTGCCGACATAAATAACAGTAATATGGTGGCCCCCAGCAAAAAGCAACACCATTTTTTAACGTTAAAACCAATATATTATTAAAAAAATTCAAATACATAAATTAACGGTGTGAAATTATTCAAACTTAATTAAAGATCTTGAGTTCAAATTCTGAGTACATAATTGTGTTAAAACTCGGTTGGTCGTGGTTTTATATTTTGTACTGCTTCTCAATCACGTGAAAGATTAATTTGAAAAATCTCTCCACCAGACTAATGTTCCAAAAGGATTTTATATTATACGTAGATCGAAAACTTCTAAATACTAATCATATCGTAATTATATTATATTATTTTTATCAAATATTATTATTTATATATAATATTATGTATATTTATAAATTAATAATTATATTTATAAGTTGATGAATAAGAAAACGACTGTGACTCTTGATAATTACTTTAAAAAACTATAAGTGACATATAAGACAAACAAGTATTAAATAGAAGATTTTGGATCCACATTAGCATTATCATTTATGGCCCCAAAGAACCAATGTCATCATCAGGAAAAAAAAAGAAAAAAAATATATTTTTTGTAGTAAATCACATTATTTCATAATTCAAAAATTCCCACCAAAATTCCTATTCAACCTACTTTATTGAGCATGCACATAAGCAGAGTACACATATATGATTTAAAAGAAGAACCAGCTTCAACTAAACATGTGATTATGTGAATGCATCTTATGACGAGTCTAGAAAAAATTAACCGAACCAACTAGAATTTGTTTTTGAACCGACATATTAACCGAACTTTGTATGAATTAATCGGACTAGTCTTCAAAATACGATGAATTGAAACGAATTTATTCGCTCGGTTAATCGGATTTTGAACACTGTAATCAATGTAACAGAAAGATTAATGAATAAGATGGCAAATACTCAATAACAGATGCTTCATATAAAAAATTAAATGTATTTATGGGATGTAATTGCCCCACATCCTATCTTCTCTCTCTTCTTACAGCACTCTTGAACTTCTAACATTCAATATCCCACACAAATGTCACCATTTCCCACAAGACACCAAAACTAAAACCAACCCCACAATACACAATCACTATCTGACACTTGCCTTGAAACGACACCCCTATACATCACCATATCTGCTCACACAAATAGGATCCAGAGAGAGAATCCACACAAACTTACTCACAGTTGAGCAAAAAGCCTCTCTGTTCCTGACCTCGAATTGTACTATTTTAAGGTTTTGAGCCCCCTAGAGTTGAGTAAAAGCATAGTTTAGAGAGACAAAAGGGTTGTTTATAAGGAAAGAATAAGCAGACCGAACCCCACGCACACCATCTGGGTTTGATTTGTTTAGTGTTTTCCAGACAAGAAGAGGGAAAGGATTGTTAATCTTAATCATGCCATCAGGTGCGAAGAAAAGGAAAGCTGCCAAGAAAAAGAAGGGGGCTCATAACAACAATAAGAATAATACTGGCAGTATTGGAGATACTAATAACCCTCAAGGTACTATCTTTATTGCGTATTTCGCTCCTTTTTATGTGAATAATACTTGTTTATTTTATATTGTGGTCGCCAATCTGTCATTTCATTATTCAAGCACCAATCTTTTTGCTTTTTATTGGTGGGTTCATTTGCTAGTTAATCTGATGGTGAGCTAGTGTGTTTTGGTTGGTTTGGTTTTATTGATTTTTCTGTTCTGGGTTATTGTTGTTGAAGGTGTTTATGCAGCTTTCGCTTATGGGTATTTGATTATGACCTCTGTTATTGTGTTTTTGTTTGGGGAATTTGATGATTTGGTTGGATGAGTTTGTACTTCATTGTTTGCATTGTGTTTCTCCTGGAACCAATAAATCCTTCATGTTCTTTTCTTTCAACTAAATTCAGTTTAGAAGTTGTTTGGATGAATACCCGTCAGTTAACTTGTTTTCATCCTAAAATTCGAACATCGTTTTTCGTCACTTTGGCTGAATGGGTGCTGTTGGGTTATTACTCTGTCGGGCTTAAAAGTATCCTCATTTATCTTGTCTAAGACGATATTTCTTGCGCTGATAGGAATTTATATTTCATTGAATGCCCTATATATGTTGAACGGAGGAAATAGTTCTTTCGATTGGTCTCTTCTAATTTGATTGGAAATTGTTGTATTTCTTGGTGTTAGGAAATGATGATTCCAGAAGCCAGGATGAAAGAGACAGTGATGGAGGTGAGGCTAGTTCCCCTGTATCGCAGGATCACCAACCTCCTTTCAGTGAAGAACCAGGAAGGACCGGAAATGAAGAAGGAAGAAAGGAAGTTGCTGTGGAGGATAATACTGCAATTAAAATTGAGCTAGATTTTTCCGAGAAGGATGCAGAAAGCAAAATTCATGTTGAGTCTGCTAAGGAAGCACATGGTGGAGATAACAGAAGCTCCAGCAGTAGTGGTAGCAGCAGCTCTGATGATGAGTCCCACTCCCATCAGAAAAAGTGGAATGAAGAAGCAGCTAATCCAAAGTCGACGACAAGTTTTCACAGTTCAGAGGAAAAAGCAGCCGCAACTTATTCTGATGATGCGCCGCAATCTTTTGAAAAGGAGAAACCCCTAGTGGAACCTAATGGTAATACAGTTGTCGAAGCTATTCCTCCTGTTGATACGTCTACACGTGGTAATACAGTCGAAGCTATACCTCCTGTTGAATCGTCTACACCTGGTAATACAGTCGAAGCTATTCCTCCTGTTGATATATCTACACCTGCCGTAACTTTGAGTGAGGTGGGAGAATGTGTTGCGGAAAGTTCTGAGGTCCCAGGGGCAGAGGTATTAGAAGTGGTTGAGTTGGGGGTGCAACTAAATGATGGTAAATTTTTTCCTAAAACTGATGAGGTCACTGCAGTTTCCGCTGATGCTGTGGCACAAGAAAAGAATGTTGGTAAAATTTATCCTACATTGGAGGATAATGATGGTCAATCATCAAAATCTGGAACTAGTCCTACGAAAAACAGAAGTGACAGTAAGACACTAGCATCATCAGATCTTGCAGCAGAATCAAGTGTCAATGATTCTGGCACTTCTAATGGTGTCCCAGGTGAAAATAAGGATGAAGAATTACCCAAGTCAGATGTCTATACAACCCGGTCCAGTGATGTGGCACCCAAAGCAAAAGATTCAGAACCTCATGAATCTACTACCGAAGACCAGGTATTTATCCTTTTCCCATTCATGATTGCGCTTTTGACCGTTTTCCTTGAATTGATATCATGTTTGAATCTGAACTTGAACACAGCCGCTTATCCCTCCGGCTCCAAGAGTAGCACAAAGAACTTCCTGGATGAGTTGCTGTGGCATATTCGAAGTATTCACAAGATCTGGGCGATAAAATTCTGGTTAGATTATTTCATTTATTCATTTAAACCAAGTCCAGACTAAGCATAAATCTTGCATATGCAGATGTCTCACTCATAAGTTCTCCCTGTTGCTTTTAATCATTTACACTAGCCTTCGTTTGAGTCGGTATACCCTTATGTATTATCTTTCAAATTTTATTTCTGCCACCTTTTATCTTGGTTTTGTTGTCTTGCATTTCATATAGTGGCTATATTGGCCTGTTCATTTTTATTGCGTATAACGCTATGCCTTCTTGTCTTTTCTTTCTGTACTATTTTTAACTCGACTATTTTCGCTCCCCTTAAAAAATTTCTACTTAGTTTTATTACCTTATGATGCATGCTGAACTGATAACAATGCAGCCATTCCATTCGTTTAGCTAAATTCTAGTTTTAAATTGAATCATATGTGAGTTGATATTGATGTCAATGCAGGAACACAGCACAAAGGAGCAGCAAATGGACCCTTCTAGATTGAGAGAGACTACTGAAACAAGAGAGGGACAATTTACAGAAGTTTGTGATAGGCTCGAATTACAATGTTAAACAATTTTCCCTATGAATAAAGGCAAGAAAACTTTACAGGCGAAAACAATTAATGTGTTTTGCAAATATTGAGTTTCAACATTGGCTGGCAGCTTAGTTTACCGTGTTTCCGTACATTCTTTTGTTCTTGATTTGTGGGTGTGTGAAGTAGATTGTGTGTTGTAGTTTCTGGTTTGCTTTTCTCAGGCAAATTTATGAACTTAGAACATCCAGTTTCGGAATGAGATTGCAGTTTCCTTTATTAATAGCGATGTAACATCGTAATCTTTCGTAATTTCACCGAAAGATTGACGCGATATTGTTGTTTATGAAGTTTACTGTTCCATGAGCATCTCTGCCTGGTTATCTGCGACGTTTTGTGTTTTTTATGTTCCATACAGGTTTTATGTGACAATGGAGTATTCACATAGAGTAGAATTAGTTTCTTTTTATTAAGTTCAGGCAAATCCAATCATATCACACCAATAAAACAATTTCTGACTATGTACAACTCGAGAAGTGAAATGTGAACAGACAAAATGGGAAAATGAAATCGTGAAACAGATACACCATATCACTAACTCGACCTTCAAGCTCTCCTTGTTGAGGCACCATGAATGGCTGCTATGTATAAAAGCTGAGTAACAGAAAGGATGATAACAAATGCTTCCATGGTTCTCTGCAGAAAAATAAGAAATGTATGTTCAGAGGTCGCATTTGAATCCAAATAATGGTGTGATATAAACACAGGACTTAACTATGCTGTTCGATTTTCAGTTCTTACCAGACGAGCATTCCTGTTTACTCGCTCAATCTCCTTCCAGGCAAAGCTGAAGAAACAAAATCACTGGTTAGTTCAATATTCAAACCATAAATACCTTCAGGCTTTACTGTTTGTTATTCATAAGTGGTGAAGGGTACATGGTTACTTACCCCATGGCAAGGGCTGTAAGAGACCAGGCAATAGCAGCAGCTGAGGCAGCAGAATGCAAGCTCTCAGAAGTCCAGGAACGAATGTGGCTGACACCAGCAAGAGCAGATGTCGCGCCGACCACTCCAGCTATCATCGACAATGTGACAAAGAATCCGGTAGCTTCATTTCCCATAGGGAAGTACAAGGGCGAAAAATGCGCAGGTAAGTGAAGCCCAGGTCCTGCAAAGTTCCCCACAACATAAGCACACAAGACTGCAACAGAATTACCCTTTGTAAATGACAAGACAATGATGAAGGTGAAGTGGGTTATTTACCAATGATGAAACCATGCTTAATAGCTCTATGCATAGCCCAACTTCCAATGCCAAGAACAACACAATACATGCAAAAATTCAGGAACAAAAGTAGGGAGGCAACAGATTTCAGCTGGGAGTTAGCCATTTTTTCTGGGACAAGCTAATGATTGTTCTGTGATGAAAAGCTGGCAAAAGATGAAATGAGAGTATTACAAATGGTGAGGTACATGTATTGTGTGCGACGTGAAGAGGCTTATAAATGGAGGTGAATGAAGAATTTTTGGGTTCTTTGCTTGCTAAAGCTGTTAGTTCCAAAGGGGTCTGGTGCAGGGTTGTAAAGGGCATGCAATACTTCAAGATCAAGGCAAAGCTTGAAGAGAGATCATATTCTTATTTGGTATATCCTTTCACTTTCCTCAAATCAAGTTGGATTTGTTTCATTTAAGTTGTTTCTTGTAGGATAACTCAACAATATGCTTATATTCTATACTTCTCGGAGAAGAACTTTATGACTAGTTTTGTCCAACCAAGTCATGCGGAACATTTAACTGATATAAGGATCTTTCACTGCACTGTTAATGAGATACAAGTTCCTGTTAAAGTGTCATAGATCCTTCCAGGCATCTCCTCCGGTAAGACAACCTTCTGGCATTCTCCAAGGGATGAAAACTGAAGGTAGCTACGAAGCCTATGCAGCACTTCTTCCAGTAAGAAAACCATATACCTGTTTCAAATTCCCTCTCGATGGTCGAGCAGTTGATGCATACTTACAAATAAATACAAGTCGTCGCCGCATTTCCCATTTGGTGATGGTGGTTTTACTGAATGATTCTCCATCATCATATATTCCTGGTAAGATGTTCAAGTTTCAGGAAAATACAAGAAAGAATAGTTAGCAAAACTAATTATGATCATTTTCTACTATTACAAGAGGAAACAAACAAGGAGAAGAACATGTCCTTCTAAGAACATGTCCTCCTAACGCTTGTTTTTCCCTCATTAATTAACTGTATGAACAATCTTATATCGTGTAACACATGCATAATACCTTCATCATTGAATAAGGATGTCAAAATTGCTAGACAAACACATACGCTGATATCTTCTCCTGCAAAAAGAAGACGAGATATTCAGCATCCAGCAAACCACAGCTCAGGAATCCTGGCAAACAAAACCAACTTTTTTATGTTTTACAGTTGCAGCTCAATAACACAAATCCTGACAGGCTCCGCATTATCATTCGAGGAAGTACTTAGCACATCCTATAAGGAACCACAGTTTTTTAATTCCACAAAATTGCCCGAGAATGACTTGCCATCTAATTATGTGTATTAAATAATCCCCCAATTATTCACATGTAAACCTAATTAAGAACATAACAGTAATAACAAATGGTGGATTTAGCAATGCTTACCATTGCGACAACAAACTAAAAGTCTATCCCCATTTCTAAGTCTCTGCTTTGCGAAGTTTACGGCAGCAGGGAGATTGCTTAATAAAGAAAACCTATCCAGTTTAGAACTCTGTAAAGAAAACATGCATTAGTGCCAGAAACTAAAAATAAAATTAGATGAACATAAAAAAGCAAACACATAAAACACATCATCAATGTTTTTTCATTTGTCATACGCACCACAACAGGAAGATGCAAATAGGCTTCCTTATCTGGCAGATGAATGGATAAAGGATCTTTATCACAATTCAGTATGAAATCAACATTAGATACGAATTCAGCTGCAACCAACGAAAGAAAACAGATGAAGAAGCTTAATAGAATAGGGAATTGAAGAAAAAATATTGCCACAAAATAAGAAGAATAGTATATGAAGTTATGAACAGCTCCAACTGACTGGAGTCTACACATGTAACATTTGTTTAAGACACTTCTAAGTTCTAACAATTATGCAAAAAAGGAATAGTTTGTAAGACAAGAATAAGATCCCACAGAAGAGAGCGAAGTAAAAAGTGTAAAACTATGTTAAAGATGATTCCAACAAATACATAGTTAATTTTCAAACGGTAACAACCTAGACAGAGTAAATTGTACGCCATGACAAGTTAAAAAATCATTACCATTTTGAGTTAAGCCAACTGCAAGATTGGTTGACCCAAGCCAAAAGAGCTTATCATCTTTATCAGAAGACTTCAAAGTAGCATGTACATCACCATTAGAAATATCTGCAGACACCACTTGTTCAACAAAACACGAGGGAGTCTCTGTGCTGCCTGACATTTTTGAACTCTTAATGGTGACCTGAGGAGCTTCAAGTCCCCTTCGAGCACGATGAACCCTGTCCTTCTCTACAATATCAGCAACCTTTTGATTGCAAACATCAGGGCCTGAACTAATAATATCGTATGCATGATTCCAAAATTGACTAGGAGACAGACCCCTCGCCCAGCTCTCTTCATCATCACCAGCTCCCGGTATATAATTCCAGCTGAACTCTGAAGTAGTCCTTTGTTGGGAAACTCCAGTGCACGAAGATGCTGATACAAGTATGATTGGAGTGAAATCCCAAGACTGGTGATCAGGTACTTCATTCAACCAGATAACAGTCCTCTGTGATATCCACAGAGGTCTCAGTGGCTTTATCAAGCAAGAAGCAGTGGAAGCAATATCAGCTCCACTGTCTTCCAACTGCTTAGTCCATTCTCCCAAGCGTTCCCCAATAGCTGCTTTTTCGGTGTCTGGAACCCAAAGAGGCAAATGCAAAGAACAATCCCAATTTCGAGAAGGATCATGGTTTTGAATGGCACGATTCAAAACACAAGTCCAAATAGGAATAGTTTTCGACATACTATCAGGAAACCGCTTCCCTTTTCGCGTAGAATCTACTATAAAACATCCCCCTTTCTGCCCTACCAATCGACAATTGAACACCATCATAATCATAACATTAAAATCCATCCTAATTCTAAAATACAATTTTCTTTCATCTAGTTAATTTTGTGAATGAAGTAAAATACACAGGATGAGAAATCATATTCAGAATTGAACTAAGATGTGTGTGAATTATTACCAGTAAGAAGAGCGAGATGAAGGTTAAGTCGCGAAGTATTAAAGGACCAATTATTGGTGTGACCATCTGTAGACTTAAAGTAACAAGTGGAGTGAAAGTGAGGAGAGTACCACACACCGCAACGAAGATTTCCGACAACTGGAAGGTCCGCCCATAATTCACAAATCTCCCGCACAAAGATGGAGTCTTCGTAAATGGAACGGAGGGCGTTGTACAGACTATTGTCTCGTCGTTTTATGCTTCTTGCTGCTTTGTAGATGCTTAGCTTTGAGTCTGGATCCATTGCTGCTTTGTAGTGGTGGTTTGGTCGAGAGAAATCGATTTTGGTAGATGAGAAACTGTGGAAATTGTGGAGATGTGGACGACTGCTCGTTCGAAAGCTGGCCTATGCCGTCCCTACCTTAGCCCTAATCTTCTATGCAGTGTCGTTTGCATAGAAAATTTTAATTCAGAAAGTGTTTTTACCACCAAAATCTCTTATTCAGGCTCCGTTTGCTTCGAGAATTTTATTTTTCAGGAAAATATTTTCCTAAATTTTTGATTCATTTTAAGTTATTTTCAAAAAAAATATTATTCTATATTAAAAATAAAATTACATTTTTCAAGTTTATAATCATTATTGCATTCTTATCCGTAAAAACTTACCTTTCCAATAAAAAAATATAAAAATTATTTTTTTATCTCATTCTTCATGTAATTAAAGAACAAAAGAAAATAAAATTCAAAAAAATATTCAAAAGAAAATAAAATTCAAAAATTGATTTTTCATGAATGAATATTTTCCTAAAGAATTTATTTTCTACCAAATAAACAGAGGTTTATTCTATAGATTTTTATTTTACTTTAACTTTTTATACGATTTTATCTAAAATAAAATTTGATCTTATTTTACTCACTTTATAGAATTGAGAGTTAGGTTAGAATAAATGGAGAAATTGGCTAAACGTGTCCATCATATATCATTATACATCATTATATATTATATAAATATTATAAAAATTAAATTTGTATTATTCGTTATGTATATAATTATATAATTGCAAACTCATTAATCGTACCAACCGAAAGGATTGTATCGTACAATATATTGAAGAACAAATCTCCATTTTAGTTGACTTCAAACAAAGATACCCAAAACTGATAACACCTCCAGAAAACGGCGTTTCTAAATCAATGATCAAATTACTCATCCTCCTGGCTACGCAACCTAGCAAGCTTGTTATTAACTACAATATCTAGTTGAGCTGCTCTCTCCACAATCTGCTTCCTATTCTTTGTCGATACATCGTGAGCAATCTCAGCACAATATGTCCTGTGACATACACCAGTTTAAGTCAATATCAAACAACTCCAAATTATTTCATGTAACTAAAGTTTTAATATAATCCAAGTCTTCACCTGTTGTGCATCATCAACAATTCTAGTTCATCGACATTGTGGATTACAAATTTCTTAAAGCCATTGGGAAGATAGTGTCGAGTTTTCTTGTCTGAACCATAACCAATATTGGGCATAAGAGTACATCCTTTGAACTTTCTTCGTACTCTAGAATCGATACCCTTGGGCCTTCGCCAATTAGTCTGCGATAGAACAAGGATAAGACTACATTGGTAAACCAGTGGATTTGTAATACAAGTGCCGATGACAATCACAGCAACAAGATCAGATTACAATCAGGAAAGTAAGGAGTTTAATTGTAAGCAGGGTTTTAGTAACAGAAAGCTCTACGAAATGACAGCTAACTGTGTCGCATCCTGTTAGAATTTCTTTCAGCCTGAAAATGAAATGACCAGCCACAGAAATGATTCAAATCTGGACATCAGATAGCACAGGCAATACATATTCAAAAACTAGGTTAGACGCTAAGAACACTACGAACTTACCAACATAATTATGGAAAGCAACCTCAGCCGAAAGATGGTGAAAATTTTCAAGATCATCAAATTAAATCAGGATATAATAAAATTTTGCATCCTACGTTGCAACAACAATAACTAGACATAAAACATAACAGTTCAGAGATTATCAGGAAGATCAGTTGAGCAAAAACATTTAGATATGCAAGGAGATCAGATGGTAGTGCATGTATATAAATCATCATCCAATAGCAGAAAAGGTGGATAAGTATCATCACACCTCATTGCATAACTAGAAATCGTTCAAAACATTATACAAAGTAAATTTTTAATACAAGTGCAAAACAGAGATCAGATTAAATGTCCTTTATCATCATCATCTCACATCAAAAGATGAGACTAAGACTGGGTGTCATAAGGTAATCATCATCTCTCAAACGTTTTAACAAATCAATAGTTATTTCGAGATGATTAAGTGGCAACAAATGATCAGATAGTCAATCCATTAATCACCGCATACTTGTGAAAGATAATATGGTAAAACATCAAAGTGAATAAGAATATACAAAGAGGGATCAGGTAAGAATGTCAATCACCACATTGCATAAATATTTAATATGCTAGTAAGACTGGGGCGACAAGTACATTCATCACTTCCCTTCAAAACAAAACCAAATAGAAAGTATAGAACGACGCCGTTTCAGTTTACCTTGACAGAGATTTTGCGGTCACTTTGGGGTCTCTTGAACTTCTTGACCCTCTTCTTAAGGATCTTCTTTGATAATAATGACACCGCCATTTCCACTTACCTCCCTGAATATCACAAACGAAATCGATTAGTTGAAGTATTTGAGAGAAATACAAGATGGATGGAGAGAATAGCTCACAGGGGGTCACCTTCAAGGGTTTTGCTGGCCCAGATTATTCTAGTAAGGCTGGTTCTTTTATAAGCGAGAGGAATAAAGTGGTTGTAGGGTTTCTTTCTGTTTGGGGTAAAATGGGGTTTTCAATTTGTTCCACTTGAAGTTTCACTTTTTTTCCGTTTTTTTTTTTTACATGTGTGATATAGTTGATTTTTTTAAGACTCGTATTTTGGACAATAATATGTATAAATATACACCAATAAAATAAAATATTAATATTTTAATTTTAAAATTGTGAACAATGATGATCATGATTGAACATAAAAATAAATACTATTAAAGTATATAACTATTTAAATCATCAATATGAGAATATTTTTTAATTGTTGATATATTATACAATTAATATATATGATATATGAAAATAATAGTATTTTAAAATAAATAATATTTGAAATTTTTTATATTTTTTAAATTATCTTTAAATTATTTTTGTTGTGCCACAATAATTATTTTGCTTATTAGTAAATATAACATTTAATTGATCAAAATTTTCATGGTAGCTGCAATGGTGAACAGCGGTGGGTTACTTGGTTAATTTCCGTTAAATTTATTTTTGTATCAATTTTTTGCAATTGAGATTTTCATACAACTGATTAAGTATAACAAAATTTATATTTACCTACTATGTAGTTAATGATTATATGAAGGTTTTTTTAATAAATGAGATAAATAAGAGAATGTGTGAGTAAGTTAGTTTGTTTTTAAAATATAAATAAATATGGAATATTTGATTAATTTCTACGGCAAAAAGTGGAACGGTCTTAATTTATTGTAAAAGAAATTAATTTATTTTATTATAATGATAATAATAAAGGTACAATTGTAGAAATGGGAAGAAATATGCATAAAATATGAAGGAGAGATAGTGAAGTGAAGGACGCAATGATGTGAGAGATCCCACCCACACGACACTATAAAGATTGTTCGTAGATAAGTGAGGACTTTTATGGTGAGACAACAGTTTTGGGTCGTTCAATTCTGTGAAAATAAATCTGAGTCTTTAATTTATTCAGTAAAAACAGTTTTAAATTTTACGTAATCTGTACATTTCAGTTAAACGAAGAAGATGCCTCATTGAAGCCTCTTCTTATGAGTCTCACCGTAAAATTTACCTAGATAAGTTTATTAAATTTTTCATTCAAATTACTTAACATATACGTCTTTGGATGATTGAATGAATAGGCAACCACCGATCTATCCATTTTATTAATGTATTTATTAAAATTTAATTGCTAAATAACTGTGACACCCAAAAATTAAAACCAATATTTTCTAAATATTCAACGACAATATCGATTTTAATTTTGGATTGCAAAAATGTAAAATTATTTGTTCAAACTTGCCAATCAATTTCAATATAAACATGATATAGAAAAGAGTTACTAAATAATACAATATGAATTATAAAAAAATAAATACACTTCTTTTAAAACTTCTTTTCTAAAATATCCAAGTTTACAAAAATACGTGCTCGAATCCTCCTCGCGGTAATCCTGCTATACTTGCACAATCATTTAAAACAACAAAAGGGGTGAGTATAAAAATATACTCAGTAAGTGTAATCCCAATTTAAGTTTTAAATGAAGCACAGGGGTCCAGTTAGAACACAAGGACATGTTCATACCTTCATCCCCAATTTTAATTTCTTATATTGAACTTCCAGTTCATTTATATTCGATTTTTATATCCAACACGATGACGTGCTGGTCAATACGAGGACGTACTGAATTATCAACTTTTCATTCTCAACTTTATTTCTTATAATTTTCAGAATATTATTTGTACGATATGTACAATCGGTTAAACACGTAGACTCACACAAGAGTCCTAACCACACTATATATGATAACTCATTATCCTTAATCATAAGAAATAAATAATCAATATACGAATAAAACATCGTAACAAACCACTGTTCATATTAATAATAAAATATGAACATAAATAATCATAACGTAACGCATCCATAATCAATAACACGTATCATAAATGTCATGAATGAATGC
>CANYCX013646138.1:0-10093 GCA_948193385.1 Breynia disticha f. nivosa
CGACCATGGGATGGAAAGTAAATTATTTCGACAAAAGAGAAAATTGATCTAAACTTTCCTAATGCGAGACCCAAATGGAGAATTCCATTTCACCGTTATGACTCTTTTAAATAACGGAAAACATATGTCTAAATGATTGGCTTGATAGGATCCTCAAACAAGGCTGCGTTAGCAATGAAATGGTATATATGGGCCTATTGATTGAACATTTGACACATGGTGGAATGTTATTTATTAAGAGGAAGTACATTTTCTGACATGTCACTTATCGAATCATATAACTCTAATGCACTATATTATTTTCGTGGAAAACTTATGGAGTGTATATGAATGTTCTCGTGAGATCAAAGCTAGTTAGTGTCCATAGAAAATGAACTAAGGGGAAGTCACATAAGCCAAAGGTGAATTGATGAGAAGAGATTCAAGGGCAAACCTTTCGTTGTCTGGTCATGCGGCCTCATCGAACAAAAGTAGAAAGATATGTATACAACTGTCACAATGAGAGAATGTCTCGTCATGTGTGAGTGAAAGATGTTAGATATTGAGGTCCACCCATGATGTTGTGGAATGAGAGGCTGCGAATTTGGGCCCGTATCCGACGTATTTCATACGTATGTGAGAAAGGCACGCCAACGACTATGAAGAGATCTGACTCTATTGGTGTTAATCAAAGATTTTTCGTTGCGTTAGACTACCATATAGATAAATTTATTTTATTATTGATTAATTATCGGTGTTTGCTTTCTATTTCGTTATAAATCATTTTATATGTTTGATCACTTGTTATGGTAATCATTGAATTATTCTAAACTTGACTTAATTAATCTTCCTTTTTTAGATTAATCATACCAAGCTAAATAGTTATAGACATATTTCTAACTTTTACGTTAATTATTACGTTAATTATTCTAAACTTCACTTAATTAATCTTCCTTTTTTAGATTAATCATACCAAGCTAAATAGTTATAGACATATTTCTAACTTTTACGTTAATTATTTTACAATTTTTAGAATTCTACTTGTGCTACACTCAATTAATCTTAGTTTTTTCTCCAATGTAAAGCCAGTTTTGATATTTTTCGAAATGTATATCCTTTTTCCATTTTTTTTTTTGCTGAAATGATCATTCTGCACTTCAAAACAAATTCTCTGTTGAAATGTGTCTTTCAAATTAGCTATCTAATGCACACATCAATGTAAATACTATACAACCACAAATACACTTATTTTTTGTTACACAATTTTTGGAAAGATGTTGGACTAACCACGAACAGAGGGTAGTACTCTCAAACAGATCGATCGAATCAATAGGTTAGAACCTGTATGTTCCCCTAACGTCACTACAGCCGCAGGAATCGAACCTGCACCCTCAGTGTGTTGTTCAACCCTGTGATCGTTGAACCCAAAAACGAAGGTTACACAAATACACATATGAAGTCACTGTTCTGTATCATAGTTCAACGCTCAGCAATGAATCCTGGATGAAAACAACCTTCAATAATAATTCCTTAACTACTTGGATTGGGAGCCACCGGACTGCTTCCCACCTTGACCACCACCACCAGCAGTTTCAGCACCAGGAGGAAGCACAGTTTTCACCTTGAACCTCTCAAGCCTTAATGGCGACTCATCTCCAAAAGCACTCGGCGAACCAGCACTCAAGCTTCTCTGCAACCCTTTACCTCTCACTTTAATGGCTTCATGATTATAATCAAGTTTTCCAAGTGTAGCACCAATTTTCTTAAACATTTCAACAAATTCGTCCCTTACATTAGGAAACAATTTCTTCAACACTTCCTTCCTGCGAATTAAAAACTCTCTAAAAAATTCTACCAACACTATTATCCTCGGATCAATTGATTTCCTTGGATCATTATCATCATGTGTTCTCATCTTATGGTGATTGTAATAATCACCCATGTCACCGTATTTTATCTTCTGGTACAAACCACTTTCCAACAGTGCCATTTCATCGTACGAGCCCCAAAAGGGGTAACTCTTCGGACTTGAATATGCCATAGGACTACAACTTGTGTCGACTCTTGGATAACCATATTGATAAATATCCTCGCCAGTTTCCGTCAGCCGCGGGGGCAAGTTCATGCCGGCGTTGAGCTTATGGACCTCGGACATGATTACCGGAGAATTTGTCTGGCTTATAAGATGCGAATTAGTAAAGGGCAATTAAGAAAGTTGAGTTATGCGAAAATTGTTCTTGGACTAAAAAGGGTTATGGAATTTGTTTGTGTCATCATCATTACTTACACATATATATATATGCACAGAGGTTGTCTGGATTGGCAAACAAGAATCAAACTGATATATTCAACGTGATGACTTGGTCATTTAAGTTAAGGAACGCGGTGAAGAGTGGACTTTTCGTTTTCATCCTAAGACAATTCAACTATGAGGATTGATGTGACAGAAAAATCAGTTTCAGGTCATGACAACATCATGAATTGGCGATGATTGGTCTGTTAAGATATGAAATAGAAAACTCGAAGCTGTGTGGATATGATTGCTTCGTTTTAAGAGAGGATTCTCTCTCGATGGCCATCTGTGGAAGCTTAAGACCCACGTCTCTGTCGATGCGTTTTTAAATTTTCATAGAAGCAGCCATCTATTTCTTCACTAATTAATATTGGTATTTCTGTTTAGTTTATCGTGTAGTTCACGTTTAGAACTTTCCTGTGCAAATGTCAATTCACTGTTCTAGACGGGAACATAAACCTTCGGTGCTGTTCTATAGTTCGGAAATTTTTTATTAGTGATTCAGATTTGTTTTATAAGTTCAAAATTTTTATCTTGTCTTAACCTAAAGTTTTGTGATGAAGAGAGATATTTTAAATTTGAGACGGAGAAAATAATTTTAAGATGGGACGAAAATTAGATAATTTCTTAAAAAAGTCTTAATTTTTTGTAAAATAAAATCATAGAGGAAAATTATCATTCTCATAAAAATTTAATAAAAAACTTATTATAAGTAAACAAATTAATAAAGAAAATAAAAAAACTTGATACTAAAATTATAATAATTTGTGATCGTTATTATTTCTATTATGAGTAATCCAAAATTTACTTTTTACATCTCTATCAATACCTTAAAATTATGAAAATAAAAGAATATTAATCATGTAAATATAAATTTGTATGATGAAAAATTAATAAAAAATAAATATTACCCCATAAATCTCATTTCAAATTTATTTGACTAATTATAATTGAAAGAATATTTGGATCTTGTAATATTTCTAAAAATTATAATCAAATCATATTATTATTTAATTGAATGAATAGAATATATATGTATATGTATGTATATATATATATATATATATGTATATATATGTTTTCTGTTCCTTAAGAAGGGATGGGGATAGAATGTAATGAGACGGTTCTCAGAATAGATATTACTTAAGATTTAAAATCATTCTGTAAAGAAAATTAGGTGTAGAACCGGACGGAATAAAAATTCAAAATCAATGATTTTTTTTTCCAATTCTATTGAGACAAGTCTTCAGATAAATCTTTAAGTCTTGCGAGCAACCATAGCGGCAAATGCTCGTAGAAAATATGTCAGCCGAATTCATCAATAAGCTCTTTTGCAGCTTTTTTTTTGCGTGTTTATTCTTGTGAATCATCAAGATACATTTAACTTGGTCAAGTACATAAGCTGCTGCGTTGTCCAGAAACATCAAACATTCCAACACTCACTTTTCGCAGTTTAAGCAATTATTCCACCAGGATTCTCAGAAAGTTCAGAGTCAAAGTTGGTTTATTTCTTTGATCTTGTACTTATGACCAGAAAATTTTACACATGGATTTCGGAGAAATAGCACAGTCAATGTATTGTCAGGAGACTCGGAACTTCATTCCTGGACGTGAAACTGTTCAGAGCCAGAATTCTAACTACTGTAAAATGCAGAAATAGTCACATCTTTTTGACACTCGTCTTCTAATCTCGACATCTCTTCATCAAATAATGCATACTACAATAGTACAATGACATAACAGAGGAAGTCACTGGCTATGGCTTTACACTACCAGAACAATATTCCTCGAAATTTCTTCTTACTGCTAATCTCATAAAGCCTAATACAATATTGCCATGATACTAATGTCTATACATGTTTGGTCTAATATGCTCAGTAGAAAATGCAAAATGGTCTCCAGTAGGTATTCCAGCAGTCCTAGGTAAGAAGGTTGAGGGTGCTTCCCCATTGAACATCTTCGAAGTCATCTCTGGGTTTGTGGGATTGGAAGAATATGTCTGATAAATGCTTCCAGTGTCTATACTTGTAGAAGGTAAGCTTAAATTCATGTGAGGATCAAAATAAGTTCTCTGCGTGGGAATTCTTGATTCCCTCTCTACATTTCGACTGCCGCGAAACTGATCCTCTGTAGAAAAGCTCGACCTGGGCTGCATATAAGGGCTGGCAACCAATTGATTACTTGAACCAGGTTGAACTCCTCGATCAGAATAATAATTTCCCAAGCTTAATCGAGTACTTGAGGCAATGGTGTTTGCTCGAGTACTCCCTAGGGAAGAGAAATCAGTTGGTAACCTAAAAAGTCCAGCACATCCAACAGGAATCTCTAATTTATCCTCAGGAATTCTACTAATACCAGAAGGTACACGGAATTTAATAACAGGACCACCATCTAGTAATGGCACTTGATTGATTTTCCGTTGCAATGATTGCCTTGCCTGTTTAAGTGCCTCCAGAACGCCCCCAAGCTCCTCAGGTTTATTACCTGGTACCAAAGCATAAAGCTCATTTTGGCTTCTTGAAGCATTCTGTTTGCCAGAAATGCCTCCTATATTTGATTGCAAGGTTGGTTCAGACTGACTTGTGAAGGAATTGTGTGAATCATGCGAATAAGGATGATGTTGAGAGTTACATGAAGATGCATGATTCTGATTTTCAAGGCTCTTTTGCATCTTCTTACCATTTGCCATGCAGAATGCAACATCTTGTCTGGCGGAATCTGAAATGAGCGTGCTGGTGCTCCTTTGTTCAGGAAGGAATTGGCCATCATTTGAAGTTGATACAACCCCATTGGACTGAACTTTAGGCAAATCCTCAACTTTAGACTTTTCCTCATTGGCCTGCGGTGTAATTGTTCCAACTGATTGAGGATCTTGTCCTCTGATCTCGTATCTTTCCTCTGTTATATCTGAGTGGTTCCCAGGATCAAATGCATCCTACAAATTTTAAGGCCAATGGGTTAAAATTTTCAAGACCAGCAAAAGCAAAGTCTTATAACTAAAAAATTTGCACACATCTGTTTTCATTGCATGCATTTTGAACTGCACTTTCGACCATAACAAGAACCTTAGACACAATTTAAACAATTAGTTGTTAAACCAGTGCAACGCAATGCAGTTAATCAAAGTTTAAACGAGAAGCAATTGCTTGCTCAATGATTCTTCATTTTTTATAGGCAATAGCTTAAACCATAAGAAAAAAAAGGGAAAGACAATTCTACATGGGAAAAGAAAAACTCACTATACTCTCAAATGAAATCACACATCAGTAGTATTCAACTTAGATCAGAAAACAATTGATATTCTTCGGTCTTAATTAAGCATACCGGCATTGCGCTGTTATTTTCTCTAAATTTCTCTTCCCATTCTGTTTGAGCCTTTTCCATCTCTTCATATTTGCCAATCAGTTCAGCTTGCTGTTCAAGTGCCTTTTCCATCTCTCTGTCACCTCCATAAGCAGAATGATGGAGTTCATCATTGCTGACAATTTGTCCATTCTCCATAGAGTCTGATCGCTGACCCTCCAGTAATGCTTTTACTTTTCTGGTTTCAGTAGTTTCCTCAGGGTTTGCAGCCCCACCATCTGAAAATTTTCTAGAAACATCTGACATGATGGAAACTCCATTTTCTGGATAATCCTCGTTGAATGTGTTGGCTTGGAATTCTTCAGTGCTAGATCTGGAAAGAGAGATAGCTGATACATTAGTCTCCTGCAGATATGTACGGCTCAGAGCAGGAAGCATGAATGCAATCCTAGTTAATCAACAGCTGAATTTGATCTAAAAAGGTTTTAAATGTTATCAGCTGCTATTCTCTCTCTCCATAAAAAGCATGCAAATACCCTCATCATTTCTTCCTGTCTAATTCTAATGAAGCTATTCTTATCTCTTTTCTATCTGTAGCACCTGGCAAGAGTATTAACATTCAAGGTTGAATTACATGAATACAACCAAACAAGATCTGTCATCATTTTTTGGGTAAGTACCCTAAAAAAATTTCCTATCGCATTTAAGTTCAACTAAGTTCTCCCATGCTTGAGAAATGAAGGTTGAAATATATGCATTCGATAACACATGACCCAAATTCAAACATTTTAGAAAGAAAGAAGTAAGATGCACTCACTTTTGTTCCCTGCGTCTTGTTTGACGGCAATACTTGCCTTGGCGATGTTTTGGTGAGTGCCCAGCTGATACAACACAGTTTCGTCTTCTTAGGGAGGGGTCTTTGTAGTTCTCAAGTGAACCGTTCTTTCCGCCTTTCCAAGACAAACTTCGATTAGGAACCGGTGAAAACTCAAAGTCAGAGCTTGAAACTTCTCCTGACTCATGCTTTCTCATTTTTAAACTAACATAATTATCGTCTCCTCTAGAAGATTTATTATCCACTTTAGATTCACAGGCCGTGTCTTGATCAGAGCTCGAATCAAATGTCTCAGAAATATCACTTATCCCATTGCTCTCCAGAATAGCAAGAACATCTGCTGTTGCCTTCTCAGCTTTCAGTCTTTGAAGAGACACAATTCTTAGCTGTTCCTCCAGTTCAGCCACCTAATTTGGGTATAAAACCAACGAAGTAAGAGTACCGACAGGAGAAAGTGGATTGCCAAGTTCCCATAACCCATTAAGGGAAGAAGATTTTGCTCAAAGCTTACCCTGTGCAAAAGTTCGTCAGCTCTCTGTCTAGCACTTTTTGATACATCTCGTTCAGCAAGTAACCGTTTTCTAAGGAATTCAATAGTCATTGCAGCAGAGTCCTCCATGACAGAAATTTTTCTGCGGAAAGAGGAACTAATCAATTACTAAAATACAGTGTTACACAATCCATATCAGAACAGGAAAACGCACAAGCTGAGTGCTTGTGAGGGCATACAACTGCAGGCAAGTGCAATTGCGTTTTCATTTCAATAACTGAAATCATACACTATCACCATTCCTACCAATCCTAAAACTTCCCATTACGCAGATCTCATTTGTTTCTACATAGAATCATACTGATGAGTCCCAACCAATCATAAGAACATGAAACCTTTTCAAAAAATCAATAGAATCTAAACAACCACATGGAATAGTAGCTATCATATGCAAAATCTTAGCAAATGTCATCCAGGAAAACTGGCTGTGAAGTTTTCATGTAACAAAAACAAAAAGAAGCTAAAGGTAAGCATCATTTCCACAGTGATATGTTTCAATTTCTTGCAACAAATATGACAACTTCCTAATTAAATTCAGCCAATAATAATGATATAAGCATCATTTCCACACGGTGAGCTATAACTAATTTATACTAACTACAGCATTAATATCTTAGATTTTGGTGCAACCGAAAATAGAATAAAGTTGTTAGCCAGTACTTTGTAATTATTCAAAAAAAGTAAAATAATTACCATAAACAGGCTTCAGTAAATTACCAAAAAGAACTTAAAAAGGAAACGCAATCCCACCCAATTTTGTTGCATCTCTTCTCTATATTCTCCAGCATATATATTTAAACACAAGTCAATGAACCTTAAATTTGCCTTAGCATCCATAAAACTAAAACTACCCAGAAGTTTAATAAACAGAACTTTATCGAACAAATTCAACATCATACGTAAAATCACCAAAAGCTCAAGCAAATAATCAAAACCCAGATAGAAACTTACCCTTGATCTTGTTTATCTGGATCAGAAGCATTCATATTTTTATCTCAAAGCAAAAACCAAACCAAACCCACAAAGTATAAAGTCAGCACCTGTAGCAAAGAAAAGATCAATCTTATAAATCATGAAGTGTTATAGAGCAAAGAAAATAGAGATGTTTAATGAAATCCAAGAGTTAATTTACACAAATTTGGAAAACAAATAAAGAAAAATGGGTCCTACCTTAACGAAATTGAAATAGAAATACAGAGAGAAGTTTGATGATGAATTGAAGGCATTAGAAATAATATTAATGGTGGGATTTTTAATGAATAAACAGTACTAAATGAACTTCTAATGTTTGTTTATTACAAGAGAAGAGAAGAGAAGAGACGAGAGAGCATTGCTTGATGGGCATTTGGCATCCATGTCTAGGGACATCCTTGTCTGATAAACGTGTTTATTCTTTTATATTTCTACTAGGATTTTCACCCACTGCGGGGTCTAAATAAAATAATATATATAAAAACATGATAAATCTATAACTAAAATATGCAATAGTATATAATGAATTGAAATTGCAAATATCTATACATAAACAATGGTAATTATTTCATCAAAAGTTTTTTTTTACCTTTATTACATATAACAACTTTAAATCATATTTGATTTTCACTCTTAAAATAGCAATATATATTTAATCATGATTAAAACACATCGAATAAAGAAATAACCCAACATAAGAAAGTGATTTTCCTTGTCTTTTGTTTATAGGCATACATAGTAAATAACCGAGAGAAATTATGTTTATCTCAGGCTGAGAGAAAATTTATATGAGAATGTGTTAAAAGTCAATCTAGAGATAAAAATTTCACAACCTTCATTGGAATTGATAATTATTTTTGCCTTAATAGCATGCTTGCGCAATTGAGTTGTAAGCAATCTCGAACCGCTCACCCAAAGTGAGATCAATTTAATGAAGAAACATAACGTGTACATCAACTTTAAGCGTAAGTTCATGATTTGACATACTACAAACTGTTAGGAACCCAAAAATTTGTCATGCTTCAGCAAATATGATCAAACCCAATTATTGATCATACATATATTTTTATTGAAGTATTTTACTTATATTTAAAACTTTTTCTTTTTTATTTTAAATTACTTGAAAAATAAAATATTACCTACATATTATTTTTATTTTTTTAGTGATCTTGATAATTCTAAACAGTGTCATCTAATTAGATATCCTATAATTATAGTTACAATATGTCTCTATTCATAGTGAGTACTATAAATGATATTTAATTATGAATTGTCTTTTTTACCTTTTAAAAATTTTGTTTTTATAAAAACAATATTTCTCACTATAAAATTTACTCCTACAAAATCATATTTTCATATATTTTTATATTTTATTATTCGTATAATATAATATTATTTTATGTCTTTTCTCTTAAGTGAAAGAAAAAATATTGTTTTATAGTTACTAATTTTGAGCAGAGTACTTTAAATATTTTTTTTGAAATAATTAAATACTCTTAGTCAATGAAAAAAATTTTCAGCGAAATTATTATATTATATAAATTTTTAAAATAGTATCTGATTTTTTAAAATTTATTATTGTTTTTAGATTATTTAAAAATAAAAATAAATAAATCATTTATTTAAATCAAACAAACTTAAATTTAAAATTATTATATTGTTGGTCAAATTAGTTCTTTTATCATATTGCTCTTCTTCATAATTTCATAAACATAGTGTTTAATCTCAATTCTTTTTCAATTGCTATCAATAATATCTAATTAAAAGTATTAAATTTTTTTTAATTATATTGAAATATATATTAATAATATTTTTTATTGACACGTAAGTAACATTTTAATTAATATTAATTTTTATTTGTTAATTATTGTTGTTTTTATTTTTAAAAAAATTAAATTCTACATATCTTATTAAATTACCATATTAATTGTAATTAAAGAATAATATATTATTGTAAATACTAATATATGAACTACACTTATATAATCCAAGTCTTATGAAATGTATCTTGTGAATTAACAAATGTATACACTTTTATATGTAAAAAAATATTGTAATTATTTATATGATTAATAGAATTTTAAATAATATACCTAAAGATGGATATAATAAATGAGAAAATTTTCAAACAAGTGAAATTAAAATTAAAAATTTTAAAGTG
>CANYCX013648406.1:0-11809 GCA_948193385.1 Breynia disticha f. nivosa
GAGGAACTTAGGTAGTGGAGTAGGTGTTTGATCCGAACCACTTTATATCTTGTGTCGTTTATTCTTATTTTCCGCAAAAATTCTCAAACCTCATTAGCTCTATTCAACCCCCCCCTTCTAGAGCTAATCTTATTCCTACACCTTGGGCCCTGATGGGTGTTAGGAACTTGTATGTTGAATGTCCTGCATGGTGCATTCATGGGCTTATATTTTTGTGTTGTAAAGGCCTTCTGAGCCTATTCATTTATTTGCGTTTGTAAAGGCCTGCTGAGCCTATTTTCTTAGTCTAGGTTAAGTATATATTTAGTATAAAAAAGGAGACCCAGTCAAGAAAGGAGGGAGTGCAGATGTGGAGGCCCAAAAAGGAAGGATGGAGAGCCAATTGGAGATGGACTTAAAGCCTCAAGACTATACTATGCAATAGTATAGACCTAGTTTTAGGTTCATTGGCCCATGATTGCACGTTTACTTTTCTGCACTTAGTCTTTGCATGCTCATACACGTTGATGAATGATTGCGAAATATTATCGAATGTCGAATTCACGTTTTCCATGCTAAGCCGTTGAATCAAACAACTGAATCCCTAAAATAGTAAGTCAAGCAAATTACCTTCCTAAATTAGCAACCCATCAAGGCATTGAACGTCTAAGCATGGGTCATGCCCAAACTGGGCATGTTAGATTTTCTTTGTGAGGCGGGACTAAGATTGATCCTATCTATGCCACCATGCGAGGCTAGGGGTAGACTGGTATCATGGTTAGCACGTTAATTGTAGGTTTGGACTTAACATAGGTCTGTGACGGTGCGTCGACCCTAGGCAATTAGTGGGAAGTGACCTGGCACAAAAGTGCTAGTCCCATTAGAAACTGATAATCATTTTTGGGAAATGATTGGATGGATTCCTACCTAAGTAGCCTAGTCTTTGATAAACCAAAAACTGGATCTCGGTCTCATAAAGCACGTCACTAACAAGTGGATTATTTTAAATGTTGTTAATCCATTATTGATTACGAGATCTTTTGTTTAAAAGACCTCACAACTGACCTGGTTTATTTTTGTTTGTGGAATATGAATCCAAACCCAAACAAATCGAATTTTTCCATGTGCTCTATCCTTGAAAAGGATAAGTTGAATGGATCGAATTTTTTGGACTGAGCTCAAATCCTATAGATTATTCTGAGGAAAGAGAATAAGTTGGAAGGTTTGGATGTTGGTCTTCTGGCTGAACCGATATGAAATGCCACTGTCACTGATCGATAATCTTTTAAAAGAAATTAGAGTGATTCGATCAATGTCACTTGTCTGATGTTGGCTAAAATGATCCCCGAGCTGCAAAAACAGTTCATGGATTATGATGCATACGACATCATGATTGTTCTAAAGGAAATGTTCCAAGACAAGGCCCTGCATGAGAGGTATTTATTGTGAAATCATTGACCTCGTGTAAGATGGCTCCTAGAGGACAAGTTAGTCCTCACGTGCTTAAGATAAACGGGTATTTAGATGCTATTGAGAGGTTTGGGGCGAGGTTGAAATAGGGGCTTTCCATGGACTTAGTCCTTGGCTCCTTACCATCTAGTTATGACCAATTGGTCCTTACCTATTATATAGAAAAGGTGGATAAAACCGTGATAAAGTTACACGAAATTCTTAAGACTACTGAACAGAGTGTTAAGAAGTCATGGCCTACATAATTGGTTCAGAAAGACGCGCAAAAGGATGTCAAAAAGGAAAAGAAGAGCAAGGATAAGGACAAGATACCTATGAAGCTGAAGGTGGTTGGGTTCAAGCCCAAGGTAGGTCCTAAGCCTTACCCCTTGACCTGTGTCATCATTGCTTTGAGAAATGCCAGTGGAACCAGCACTATCCAAAGCTATTAGGAAAGAAGAAGAAGAAGGGTTGTGATGGAGCATATGTATCTATGTGTTAGAAATTAATCTCTCTTTTTCAAAATTGTGGGTATTCGATGCCGAATGTGGTTCTCTCATTTGTTGCAATTTGCAGAGACTAAAAAATAGGAGGTCACTTTCTAAAGGAGAGGTTGATCTCCGAGTAAAAAATGGAGCTAGAGTTACTACTATAGAGATAAGAGACTTAGTTTTATATACGCCTATGGGAATAATTAAAACTTTTGAACTGCTTTTATGTACATGAAAGAGCAGGAATATTATTTCAGTTTCTGCGACCCTTAAATTCTACTATCACTTACGTACATTCTCCCCTCCGTCAAGTGACACCAAAACTTGAAAATCATAGTTTTTGATACAAGAGGATTTGAAATAAACATAAAGGAAATAAGAATGAACGAAATAGGAACGAACTCATCTTTCATAAATATGTACATCTCATTTCTTTCAGCACAGTTTACAAAGTTCTGCGAAGGCATATGCCCAATAAAATATGAGGTGTACGAACTAGTTCAGGTTATAAAAGATAAAGAATCAGAATGATCCTATTTCGATAATAACCTGACAAAATACAAATATGCACTATGTGAGCCTGTCATGTACAAAATAAAACATCCTAACACAGTGCACCACCCACCTCGGTTTCTCTCTTTGCAAGTCCTAAATTTGAGCAGGAACATACCACCTTAATGTCCAAAAGTTATTCTCCTCAAGTTCCCACCCACACGCCAGGTCTGATACACCAATGAGTTGCAAAACTCAATAAGCCACACTTACCAAATGGACAACATCCTTTCATTCATGGTATACATGGCAACATAAAATACATATACATAGTAATCCAAGAGTTATATTTATTCTAACCATAACATGTTAGCATATATTCACCAACACGTATTTGTAAGTACATTCACCCATGTTAATCTTACATAAACATGGCATTCATACACCATTTCATTCTTTTGTTACGATCATAACACTTAGTTAAACAATAATACATGTGATAGAATCTACATTTAATACCTATAAACCCAAAGGAATTAGTTAAGAACATCCATGACCAATTGGAACATAAATGAACATGTATAAACACATAAATTCAAGTGTTTGGCCACGAGATTGGCAGTCACGTTCGTAGTTAAATCAACCACGTTCGTGGCTCTCAAATTTTTATCTCATGGGAAGTCAGAAAAGTCACCACGTCCGAGGTTCTTATGAACCACGTTTGTGGCTCACTACCCTTAAAACCCTACGTTTTTTAGTCCAGAATGGCCACCACATTCGTGGTTGATAACAACCACATTCATGGTTGATTTATTTTCTCCCAATTGGAGGTCAGAGGACTAACCACGTTCGTGGTTGATATCAACCACGTTCGTGGTTAGCTTTCTGCGTCCCAGAATTGGCTAATTTTCATCTATACTTAGCCAAATTTTCAACCATTTTAATTTCCACCCATTAGGCAAACCAATTCATAGTTCAAAACACATCAAAATCAATTCCAAATACTTAGAATATCACCATCAAAATCATATGATGTTGCATTTGTCAACATAGCATAACCAATCTAAAGGATATATAAATGATTCATAATTTACCATAAGGTTTTGCTCATACAATAGAGCAAGATTCATATCCACAATCAATCCATATGAATCATAACCATTCATAGAAAATCATAAACTCTCAGGAAGTCAAAATAAACTCTCAAGATTCATATCCACAATCAATCCATATGAATCATATGATGTTACATGATGTTTTTCATGTAAGTATGTTGAGATGGTATAGGTCAAGATTCCTTTCATCATATTAAGGATATCACAATCCAGATTGGCATGAATGAATGAATGCTAATGCTGCTTCGCATATGATTGTTTACGATCTCAAATCATTTCAGTTACATCCATACTTGGCCTTAATCATGACGTTTCGAAACGGGCCTCGTCGGTCGGGAGTATTGTGGTTATAATTACTATGGAACATAGATTTACGCCCTTACTTAGACTGAATAACTCCCAAGAGCCATAACCACTCCCTCATTTTCAATTTCTCTCCCAAGAGCCATCATTTTAGTCAAATGCTCCCCATGAGCCCAATATGCATGAATGACATATGAATCACCATATAATACAATCATGCAAGCTCATGCCATGCTACATCATCAAATGTAGGATTCGACCACAACAATCTCAACACATTCCTAACATAGCTACACATATCCATACAAGGCATCAATATATGTTCAAGCCATACTCTACATCCAATGATGTTTCGCCAATAACATTATCAACACAATTTCTCATTATTCCTCAAATCATCAAGTATAGGATATGAACATAGGTACATAAATAAGCAACTTCAACCAAACACATACAAAATCATCACATTCCATATCTCATAAACTTATAAGCATTCCATAAGTACTCAACACACTATACCACACTCAACCCAAACATTTCAAAATCCAATTATACAAATAAGGATAGTTGTAGTCATGTGACTTACCTTTTCACAAATCTGCTTAATGGCTCGGTCGTGAACTTCCCTCATCGGGATTCTGATTTCCTATTAACATAATCATAATTAGACATTAATTACATATTCATGGAACCTAACAGTGATAATAGTAATTGACTATTTATGTATTCATTTAATGTATTCTTTCCTCTTTCTCTCTCCTTACTGGTAACATTTATTCTAACACCATTAACGGTTATTCCTAACCACTCAACCACCTCATTAAGTACCCACCTAACTATTATACCTTCCATTAATGCACTCATTAATATATTATTTGTTCATATATATATAGTTAGGTCAGTTATGGTACCTTTACGCTCCCCCAAGACTCTAACATCTTTAATCTATATTCTCTCTCACAAAACCCTACCTTGGTTTCTTAATCTTTCTTCTATCTTCCTCATAATACCTTACCCAAATATGATTACCTAAGCCACTAGGTCATATACACATTAAGCTTTCGAACGAGCTGTCATATGCTCAAATTGGAGCTTAAACGAGAGAACAATATAGGTTAGAAACTAGGGTATGAGAATACGGGATTCACAAGAAGAAAACTTACCGAAACTAAATCACCCATGGATTTTGGAGCTTCCGAGCTTTAGGGTTTGTTAGGAGAGATAGCGTTGAGAGTAATGGAGAGAAAAATTATGGAGGAGAAAAAGTATTTGAATGGTAGAGAGAAGAGTTGAGAACTTATGTCTTTAAATACTTATCGGGTTGGACGATTTTGCCCTTGTTGGACTGATCCCCTCGGTCCAACTCGTTCCAACAATTCTTGAGTTTAATTTTCTCTATTTATAATTCTCTCCTTTTCTCGACTTTATAGTTTACACTTTTCGCAAAAAAAATTATTTGTATTTTCTTAAATATTTCATTACAAATTTCATAATATACCGCAAAATAGAGGGCCTTACAGCTCTACCCTTCTTAACAAAATTTTGTCCCCGAAATTAACTCGTACCTGAGTTTGGAAATAAGTGAGGATAGTGTCTGTGCATTTCCTCTTCCACTTCCCAGGTTGCCTACTTCGGAGAATGGAAACTCCATTTAACCTTCACCATTGGAATCTCCTTTGTTCTTACCTTGCGAACCATTCGGTCTAAGATTTCTACAGGCTCTTTCGTATACGTCAGATCTTCTGATATCTCCATTTCAGGCGTACTAATCACATGGCTCGGATCTGACCTATACCATCTCAACATACTTACATGAAAAACATCATGTAACCTTGACAATTCGTCTGGTAATCGGAGTTGATAAGCCAAAGGTCCTACCCTTTTCACAATTTCATAGGGCCTATAAACCTCAAACTTAATTTCCCACTTTTACCAAACCTCAGAACTCCTCTCCAGGGAGACACTTTCAGAAAAACTTTCTCACCTACCTAATAGGTGATCTCCCGCCTATACTGGTCAGCATAACTTTTCTGTCGATCTTGGGCAGCCTTCATGCATTTCTTAATTACTTGCACTTTTTCTACAGACTGTTGCACTAATTCTGGTCCCTCAATCTATCTGAGACCTTCAACATCCGAAAATACTGAGCTTCGACACTTCCTGCCATACAGAGCCTCATATGGTGCCATTCGAATGTTGAAATAATAACTGTTATTATCAACGAACTCTATAAGTGAAAAATGTTCATCCCAGTTACCTCTAAACTGAAAAATACAGGCTCTCATCGTATCTTCTAAAGTTTGTATCGTCCGCTCAGACTAACCATCAGTCTGGGGATAAAAAGCTGTACTGAAATTCAACTTGGTACCCACTCCTTCTTGCAAAGTGCTCCAAAATCGTTAAGTAAACCGAGGATCTCGGTCAAAAACAATCAAAATTGGTACTCCATGCAGTCTGACCACTTCTGCCACATACTTCTCTGCCAACCTATCCAGAGAATCATCCTGTCTGACTGTCAGAAAATGTGCAAACTTCATCAATCTATCCACTATAACCCATATTGCATCATTTTTCCTAAATGTTCTGGGCGATCCCATTTCCATTCTGGAATAGCCAAAGAACGAAGCTTCCCAGCTGGCGCTTCATGTGCGGCTTTGATTTGTTGACAGCTCAGACACTTTGCTACAAACTCCGTAATTTCCCTTTTCATACCCAACCACCAATACAGTGGTTTCAGATCTCTGTACATCTTAGCACTGCCCGGATGTACTGAATATCGCGAAGCATGTGCTTCCTGTAAAATTTATTCTTTCATTTTCGGACTATTCGGTACACACAATCTCTCTCCATAATAGAGAATGCCTTGATCATTAAGTACATAGGGTGTTTCTCTACCCCGTTCTACCTTCTTCCGAGCAACAACCAGCTTATTATCCTCCATTTGTCGCTCCTTAATCTGATCTTGAATAATCAGCCTCACTGATATGTTTGCTAATAACCCTTCCTCAATCACTTGCAACTCCAATCTCAACTCTCTCATTGTGAATAATGACTCCACATTATATGTTATAGCATCCTATTTTACTTGGGATTTCCTACTAAGTGCATCTGCTACAATATTAGCCTTTTTATGGTGGTATTCAATCAAGTAGTCGTAATCTTTTAACAGCTCAATCCACCTCCTTTTCCTGAGAGTCAATTCTTTCTGTGTGGTGATATACTTCAAGCTTTTGTGATATGTGAAGATCTTGAAGGTTTCTCCGTAAAGATAATGCCTCCAAGTCTTCAAAGCATGAATGATCACTGCAATCTTTAAGTCATACGTCAGATAATTCAGCTCGTGTGGCCTTAATTGTCTCGAAGTATAGGCAACGACCTTCCCATTTCGCATCAGCACACCACCTAATCCTATCCTAGAAGCATCAGTGTATACAACATATTCTCCATCCTCTAATGGGAGAGTCAACACTGGGGCCTCTATCAACCTCTTCTTGATCCCTTCAAAACTAGTTTGGCATTTGTCAGTCCATTCATACTTGGCACTTTTCCTTAGTAAGCGAGTCAAAGGTCTCACTAAAATGGGAAAATCATGAATGAATCGCCTATAGTAGCCTGCTAACCCAAGAAAACTTCAAATTTCCGTCACATTTTTTGGCACTTTCCACTGCTCCAATGCCTTAACTTTGGATGGATCTGGCTGTACACCTTGTCCTGAGATAACATGACCTAAGAATGGGACCTTCTCCAACCAGAATTCACACTTAGAGAATTTTGCATACATCTGTTTCTCTCTCAATAATTGCAATGTCATCCTTAAATGCTCTTCACGTTCCCCTCGACTTCTCGAATAAATGAGAATGTTGTGAATGAAAACCACGACAAAAGTATCCCAATGGGGTTGGAATATTTTATTCAAGAGGGCCATAAATGCTGCTAGAGTGTTAGTCAGTCTGAATGGCATTATCGTGAATTCAGAATGGCCAAACCTAGTCCGGAATGCTGTCTTTGGGATTGACTTATCCTCCACTCTCAATTGCCAATACCCTGAGCTTAAGTCGATTTTTGAAAACACCATTGCCCCTTCAATTGATCCAACAGATCATCAATAGTAGGGAACGGATATTTATTCTTTATTGTTACCCATTTCAGCTGGCGGTAGTCAATACATAAACGCACACTCCCATCTTTCTTTTTTCACGAACAAAACAGGAGCTCGCCACAGAGAAATGCTCGGTCTAATGAAACCTTTATCAAGCAATTCTTCTAGTTGATTTTTCAGCTCGTTCAATTAAGCTGGGGCCATTCGATAAGGTGTTATTGATATCGGAGCTGTTCTCGATATAGTTTCTATCTCAAAATCCACTTCCCGACTAGAAGGTAGTCCAGAAAGATCATCCGAAAACACATCTGGGTATTCACACAGTACCGGTACTTCAGATACTCACACACTGGGTTGCATGGTGTCTGTCACACTAGCCAAATATGCCTCACACCCTTTTTCATCAAGCTCACAGCTTGAACAGCAGATATCAAACAAGAGGGTATTACTCTCCTCTCTCTTACAAACAATATTTCCCTACGCCCTTTGACCTCAATTAACACTTCTTTTGAAAAGCAATCTAGAAGCATATGAATATGAAAGCCCGAAATGTAAACCGTACAAGATATAACATTACGATCCTCCACCGAATCAGCTCGGGTATGACATACACTCTGGACTGCGGTACTGCAGTGGCTGGTGGCTGATGAGCATGAGAACCTCTGGCATATGATCCCGCTTTTCCAGAATAGGATCCCCTGCCTCTGCTTCCAGCAACGCTCCTTTAATTGTCCCCCACACTACTCTGGGAACGCTTAGCCCTTGCTTCATCATTCTCTTTCTGGAAGGATTTCTTTGCCGTATGCCCTTTCCTTTGGCAATAAAAACAGACTATCTCCTCTCTCTTCCAACCATCAGAGACATTCCGCTCACTGCATCTCGAGAATGGTCTCCCGACCGAACTCGCTCCTCTGCTGCCAAACCTCTTAAATTTGGTCACTCCGGTTAAGCACTTGCACTCTTAGCCCCACCAGAGCTTCCATCTTGCTTGGCTTTCTTGGCCTTCGGCAATTTTGACATGTCAAGAGCTTTCTCAGCTCGTAGAGCAGCTATCAGTAGAGCTGAATAAGTAGGGGGTTGGATAGCCAACAAGACACTAATCTCTTTCTTCAAACCCATTTCAAATCAGTCCCTTCTGGCTTCATCGGTTGCTACCTCCTCTAGTGCATACACAGAGAGACAGTAAACTTTACCTCGTAGTCTACTACGGAAAGATCCCCCTATTTTAATCTAAAAAACTCATCCTTTTCTCCATTTGGTACACAGGTGGAGTGTACTTCTCAGCAAAGACCTTCCGAAACTCCTCCCATGTCATTACGAGAGGCTCAACCAAACTTCCCGGGACCATTTCCCACCAATTTATCACGTCACCCTCCAGCAAGGATGTAGCATACAAGACCTTCTACATCGAGGTTCACTGCATCTCCCTCAAAACTCGCTTGGTGTCCCTCATCCAATCCTCTACAACTTAGGGATCAGTTGTGCCCACAAAAGGCCTGCCTCCGAACTTTCAAATTTGCTCATAATTCTTATCGATAGCTACCCTCTGAGCTTGAGGTAACTATTCCCTCACAGTCGCTCATATAAGATCTAGGAGTTTTTGTACAGCCTGAGGCTGAGCTTGGGCTTGTGCTTGACGATTAGATGGTGCTTGCTCACTTGTTATAAGGGCATTCCTTGTCCTTCTTCCATTCTAATTTAAGAAAAAGTTATTCTTAAATTCTATGGAGTTTTTGTACAAGATCTAAGAGTTTTTGTACAATCCCTTTTACCGACTAGAGAGAAACCACGGTTTCATGTGCACTCTCACCTTGTCCTTCTTCCATTCTAATTTAAGAAAAAGAAATAAGAACTCCCATTTTAAACTCTATGGAATTTTAGTGTACATGACCAATTGCAAACATTCTAGCATGATGTATTGTAAAAACCCATTTGGAATATCAAAATTAAGTCCATGACATCAAGAATTGAGGTTTTTAACAACCTGGGCTTTGATACCATTAAATGTGACCCCCAAATTCAACTATCACTTGTGTATATTCTCCCCTCTGTCAAGTGACACCCGAACTTGGAAATCATAGTTTTTGATACAAGAGGATTTGAAATAAACATAAAGGAAATAAGAATGAAGGAAATAGGAACGAGGTCATCTCAACATAGTGCACCGCCCACCTCGGTTTCACTCTTTGTAAGTCCTAAATTTGAGCAGCAACGTACCACCTTCGCGTCCAAAAGTTATTCTCCTCAAGTTCCTACCCACACGGCAGGTATGATACACTAATGAGTTGCGAAACTCAATAAGCCATACTTACTGACTGGATAACATCCTTTCATTCATGGTATACATGGCAACAGAAAACATATACACATAGCAATCCAAGAGCTATATTTATTCCAACCATAACATGTTAGCATATATTCACCAACACATATACATAAGTACATTCACCCATGTTCATCTTACATAAACATGGCATTCATATACCATTTCATTCTTTTGTTAAGATCATAACACTTAGTTAAACAATAATACATGTGACAGAACCTACATTTAATACTTACAAACCCAAAGGAATTAGTTAAGAACATCAATGACCAATTGGAACACAAATGAACATGTATAAACACATAAAATTTCAAGTGTTTTGCCACCAGATTGGTAGTCATAAATGTGGTTGAATCAACCATGTTTGTGGCTCGTAATTTTTTAGCTCGTGGGTAGTCAGAAAAGTCACCACGTTTGTGGTTATTATAACCACGTTCGTGGCTCACTTAACCCTAGCCAAAAACCCTTAAAACCCTATGTTTTTTAGTCTAGAATGGCCACCACGTTCGTGGTTGATTTATTTTCTCCAAATTAGAGGTTAGAGGACTAAGCACGTTCGTGGTTAATATCGACCACGTTTGTGGTTAGCTTTCTGCTTCCCAGAATTGGCCAATTTTCATCTATACTTAGCCAAATTTTCAACCATTTCAATTTCCACCCATTAGGCAACCAATTCAAAGTTCAAAACACATCAAAATAAATTCCTCATACTTAGAATATCACCATCAAAATCATATCATGTTGCATATGTCAACAGAGCATAACCAATCTAAAGGATATGTAAATGATTCAGAATTTCACATAAGGTTTTACTAAGACAATAAAGCAAGATTCATATCAACAATCAATCCATATGAATCATAACCATTCATAGAAAATCATAAACTTTCAGGAAGTCAAAAAAAGGTATAACCATCCATCAGTTCATACGAACAACCAAGCAGACACACATCAAGATTCATTTCATCATATTAAGGATATCACAATCTAGATTGACATGAATGAGTGAATGCTAATGCACCTTCCCACATGATTGTTTATGATCTCAAATATTTTCAATTACGCCCATACTTGGCCTTAAACATGACGTTTGCAAACGGCCCTCGTCGGCCAGGAGTATTCTGGTTATAATTACTTTGGACCATAGATTTACGCCCTTACTTGGCCTGAATAACGTCCATACTTGGCCATGCATGCTCAAACACTAAAAAGTGAACTGAGACTTCAACTATACCTCGATATAGTATATATCAAATACTATCCGTTAAATTACGCTCCCAAGAGCCATAACCACTCCCTCATTTTCAATTTGGCTCCCAAGAGCCATCATTTTAGTCAAATGCTCCCTATGAGCCCAATATGAATGAATGATATATGAAACACCATTTAATACAATCATGCATGTTCATGCTGTAGGGTTTCTAATGTGTTTTAACAATTATGGCAGCGGAAAAACATTACAAAACACACAAGAACAGCCCAAGAACAACATAAGATCATCTCAAAACATAATGTATACAATCGGTTAACTTAATGGTTACATAAAAACGAAATC
>CANYCX013648820.1:0-10143 GCA_948193385.1 Breynia disticha f. nivosa
TGAAATTATTTTAAAATTTTAATAAGAAATATATTTTGAAAATAAATTAATAATTAAAAATAGAGATTAAAAGAAAATATTAAAATTTTAATTTTTAGTTTTTTTATATAAAATTTATTTTAATTTTATAAATAAAAATTAATATTTTAATTTAAAAATTTTTATCATAAAATAATATATTAAATATATTAGATTTTATAAAAATTAATTTAGAATTAAAAAATTTATTCTGTTAAGAAAATGAAATATTCTGATTAAAAGCTGAAACATCCTCAAATTTTGTTTTAACTCATATTTATAGTTAATTACTTGTATAAATCCTGTATAAATTTAAACGTTTTCATTCATTTCTTATTGGACAACATCCATACTTAATTACAAGATAAAACAGATTCAAACAGGTTCATTTTCAGCAAAACAGAAGCTCAGCACAGGCTAACAGTGCAGAAGCACGAATCATATGAGCACGACTCATACTGATCAACACCCTATGGGCACGACCTCATGTTGATCAATCAAGTTTCCAGATCATAAAACATGCCCCTCGTGTTAGCTAGGCACGACCCATGTTGAATATCTGCAACTCAATATCAACCTGTGATCAACCTGTTTTCATCCTCTGATACATATACATTTATCATTCTATGTCACATACTCATTTCATATATCAACATCATTATCAAACATCATATATCAACCATGAATACTAATAAAAAATAGCAACATATCAGTTAGACTATACCATCCAAAAACTTATGTCAAAGTATATCAACATATCAGAGTGTACTATAACATATCAACATATCAACACAGGATATGAATATGCAAAATGTGGCTGATCAAACTCCTAATGGCATCGACAGAAGAGAGAATGGATCGGGTAGCAGTTGTCCAACCTGATCTAAGGCAAGCAACACTCCAATGCAGACACCTATCTCTGTCAACATATGTACCTGAAATCAAACATCGCAGTTGCATGAGTTACAGGCTTAGTGAATAATCTTCAGTTCATTTTACCAATATATCGTAAACCAATCATTTCATATAAGTAATTATAATACTATTATTCTTGGATCATTTGTCTTTCAATCGTGTAATTTTATATCCATATCGTGAACGTGAGCGAATCATGCAACCCTGTCAGCCAAAGCTGTAAGCTATCAACCAAAACTGTCAAATTTCAGTCGAAGTTGTATACCTGTTAGCTGAAGCTGTAATCATGTCATCGCTGCATGTCCTGTCAGCCGAAGCTGTAATATATATACACACACACAATTAACATTCACATACCTGTTCGTATTTTATTTCACATTTTTTAGTACCTGTTTCATTTCAATCATATATATAATTCCATTTTCTTATCAATCATATTAGTACACACTTTTCGTCATATCATTTGACTATTATTTGCAACTCATAAACTTTTGCAACTTTTAACCATTCATAATATCAATTCATATCAGTTCATATTTTACTTTAATCAAATAGTGAGTTGATTACTCACCTTCTAACTGAAGTACTCCGACCGATATGAGTCTGAACCATGTCCTAGTCTAACCTGTCATCCTAAATAACAATGCACACACTTCTAATCATAATCAATTCAATAACTTAATCATATGCATGCTCTAACTTAGTCCTAACCATTTCTAACTTAGATTCTTCATCAAATTATTTTTAAATTAAGAATTACGAAGGATTACCTTTGTATCCGACTTATTCTTAAGATTCGTTTCGTAAAAATTATGAATGATTTCCACCTCTAACTCTCCTTTCTCTCCCTAATTCCTCTCAGCTCACTCTCTCTTTCGAGCTCTCTCAATTTTCTCTCTCTTAAGTTACATAATGAAGTTCTGTTTATGTTAAATACCATTTTGTTGTGAAGCATGGTCGTGTTGAGCATGACCCATGTTGTTGTCCACGTTCCAGCTCATGCTTCAACTTCCTAATTTCTTGCATGATTTACACCTTAGCACGACCCACTCATTATCCAGCACAATTCGTGCTATCGGCACGCCTATCGTGCCATTCGAAATTCCCCTCGTGTTATCTTCCAAAAACCTTGGTCGTGCTCTTCCTTAAAACAGTCATGCTCTTTATTTTTCAGCGAACACGACCTCGTGCCATCAGCACACCCCCCGTGCTACATGTTGTAGCTTAGTATTTTTCTGCATTTTTCTGCCTAAATTCTTTTTTGCTTACTACAGTACTGTTCTATCTTACACTTTAATATTTCTTAATGTGTATTATGTTTGCTTTAACTTACTTTCATTAATTATTTACTTATTATGGGAATTTAGGATGCGAATGTTACAAAAACAGAAAACAACGTTTTGTAAAAGCATCAAATGGTAACTTTTCTAAAAAGCAGCTTTTGCACCAAAAGTGATTTTAATAAAATCAACTTTTTAGTGTTACCAAACATTTAAAACTGCTTTTTTGAGCCAAAGCTGTTGTAATTTTTTCAAACAACAATACCAAACACTGCCTTAGCCTTTCCTTTGTTATCATGCTCTGAACTCTTCGTGTGTTGTGTTTTAGGTGTTGATGGCCAATTTGAATGATTTTTAATAAGTTTTGGGAGAAGTTTGATCTAAATAGAAGAAATCAAAGCAAAATAGGTGAATTGGTTCATTTCAGTGTATTAAACGGACAGTTATACATACATATATTTGAACATATATTATTATATGTCCATTTCTTTGCCTATGTAATATCACACATTTATTTTTTGTCTGTGTAATCTGAACTGACCTAAAAAATTTATTTTGAAAATTTTAGGTTATTAAGCAATATCCAAAGAGAATCATATCAAATTGTCCTAAACTGAAGAAGCTAAAACTAATATTATGTCTTACTCTTTTTGTGTCTTATTTTAATTAATTTATTTAATTATCAATTCATATTATATATTGTATCTATTTAGACTGTCAATAATAAAATGCAATATGATATTTTGTTATTCAATAAAAAATAAAATATATCTAGACATTGCTCGAGAAAGTAATTAGTATAGTTTACGCTATTATTTTATAGAAGGTGTTCATTTTAGATTAAATTACACAAATAAAAAATCATGGTGCAATTAACTAGTTATTGTACTAAGTTGTTGGACTTAGGATGTCTTCCCATAACGAGTTTAGTGAATCTGAGACCAAATACATATAAGTTAAGTATTCGAACCTACAGTATAATTTAGTATTACATATAAAAACTAATTGAGCAAGTTGTCCGACTATTATAGTTTTGGCGGAAACTATATGAAACACCTTAATCTAATTAACTTATTTTTTTTGATAATTAAACATATTAATACCATATTATGAAATAATGTACATATATATTGTAACGTCCTCAAATTTAAAGTTCCAAAATAGGTATAATCTAGTCCAAACCATGTTAGGAGAGTTAGGGGTTAAGAAGGAATCAAGGTAGAATGAACCGGAGGTTGAAAACGCAGAAAATAGGGTTTTGCAACTGACTAACTTACATTATATCTAAGAATAACGTACGTTATTCTTTGTTTGGCATGAGTAACGTCATTACTACATGCAATAACATACGTTATTCTAGGTCTGATTCCAGAATAATGTATGTAAACTAACCTATATTATTTTCTTTCAACCTACGTAATCGAGACCCCTGTACACATCATTTATTACGGGAAACTAACTAACAACAAGTCATAACCCCTCCTAAACCCTAAAATACTCTCCCAACAACCAACACCAATCCTCTAGGGTTCCCTACACATAAATTCTCCCAAACCTCTCACAAAATTCCATCTTTTCGTACATAAATCCATTCCTCCCACCGAATCTCGTCCTTGGCAAGGTTGAAGAAAAATGCCTGATTAGGTAAGATTTCAAATCTCTGATTTAAATTTAAGAGAATGGGGGTAAGTTAGTAGGTTTAGAATGAATTTACTAGTGGGGAACGACAAATCGTAAAGGAGAGTCAAAAAGGGGTTAGGGGTTAGGTGTGAGAGGGACCTTGGAGGATAGGAAAAATTTAGATTTTCCTTTGATTGGTACTAGTTTGTCTAAATAGTAACCTTCAAATGATTGTGAAAAAAATGTGGAGTCGAAGCCGCGGAGGAACTAGAGCGACTGCTGGAGGGGCTCGCTTAGAGTTGGAGGTAAGTGTATACCTCGTCACTTACTTATCCATATCTAGTCTTTGCATGGTTAACTATATCATCTTGAGTGTGTAATCAAATATCTAACCATGAATTAGAAGTCGTATGCTATGAAATGTTGTGTATGGTGTGTGTGTATGCTTATTTATGAAGGAACAACCGTGTTTTGCGAAGTGTGCTTTGATGTGTAAATGTGTATGATTGATGTTGATTTTGTTTATATGAGATGGATGGGTTTTTCCTTGGTTTAGTATGGTATGAAAATATGTCGAGGAAATGAATGCATTGTATGCTTTGGAATGTTGACTCTAAATGCTAAAAACAGTGTTAATATGTTAAATAAGTTGTATGCCTTGCTTATGTGATGTGAATTGTACTCGTATCTGTAGGTGCATGTAGGATGAAAATTAGGTAATTGAAATTAAATACATCATTTGGGTGTGCTTGGATACTGTTTGAATGATGAAACTTGAGAGTTGAAATGTATAGATGTTAATATGATTATGGGTGAGGTTTTTGGAAGTCTAGTTGAATGGAATCGAATTATGATATATGATTATAGGTGAGGTTTTTGGAAGTCTAGTTGAATGGAATCGAATTATGATTCTTGGAATTTGTGTGGAATGCCTTAATATATGTAAGGTGTGTTGATTGATTAGATTATATGAGATGAATGCACTTTCCTGGGTTTAGCATAGTTATGTAAATGTATTGAGGAATGTATGTATGGCGAGCTTGATTGGTTGAATAGTGGAGATGATTATGTGTTACTATATGTGTATGTGAACGACTTATACTTACATGCTTCAATGTTAAAAAGTGGATTGAATGCATTATAACGGAATGGTGTGATTAACTTGTGTGAGAACGTGCTATTTTAATGCATGTGTAAGAATGGTAACTCATCATATTATATGTGTTCCATGAATGAAGCGCATGGGAATGTAGAATGAATGGTGCTTATATGTATATGATTGTAGCTTGTAAAAATGAAATGTGATTTAAAAAAGATAAAGTGTGAATGAAATGTTAACTTATGTGAGAGTATGCTTGCATGGTAGTTTGATAATGTGTGTGAATGACAGTTAAGTGATTTGGATTTCCATAAATTGCTAATGATGCATGAATGTGTAAATAAGGCATGAAATATGATGTCTGGGATTTATTTGAGATCATAAGCATAAAATTACATGTGCATGATTTTCATAAAATTTAGACATTTAGCATTACTGAGCAAAATCTCGAAGAGAAAACTACCGAGTGAAATCTTGAAGAGAAAACTATCGAGCAAAAACTCGAAGAGAAACTTGAAGAAAACTTGAAGAGAAAACTACCGAGAAAAAACTCAAAGAGAAAACTATGTACATGAAATAATGGAAATGTGAGAGTTAGTAATTCTAATCATATGTGCCAGATAAAAAATGGCAACGTGAGAGTGAGTGATTCTAATCACGTGTGTCGGTTAGACAATGGTAGGGTGAGTGATTCTAATTGCATATACCCGGAATGAAAAGTGTCATGTGAAAGTGAGTGATTCTAATCACAGTGACACGGGCAATGTGAGAGTGAGTGATTCTAATCACATGTGTCAGATTGAAAATTCCAACGTGAGAGTGGGTGATTCTAATCATGTGTGTCAATTAGACAATGGTAATGCGAGAGTGAGTGAGTCTAATCGTATGTACCCGAAATGAAAAGTGTCGTGTGAGAGTGAGCGATTCTAATCACAGTGTGTAACGTCCTAGAAATTGTAGGATTTAAAATAAAACAAAAACTACATTTATTCGGATCAAATCAGATCGATTTAGGAAAACATTTGGAAAATCAGCAAACAACACGACCATGAGCATGCCCAGTGCTCACGTGGGATGATTAGCATGCTCCGTGCTAATCCTGGAAAATCAGCACGTCCTTGTGTTGAATTAATTGCAGAATGATACCGTACACAACAGAACAGAAACTCATGCTGAGATTTCACAGCACGACGTGTGGCACGGCCCGTGCTCTAGGTCATGTTAACTGGGATTTATCGAGCATTCTGTTTCTGATTGAATTCATTTATGAAACAGAACAAACAAGCTAGCAGCTGTGTGGAGAAACCCTAATTTTCATCCAGCAACGTGAAAGAACCAGAGAAACACTTAGTTCTCACAAGAATCGATCCTAAATTCATCCCAAGCGTGAAGTAAGCTTCTAAGTTATTCTTGGCTGAATTTAACTGATTAAGCTTGTTGTGTTGCTGTGTTTACGAGTTAAGCGTGTTAGTTGCTGAAAAAGATGCTGGAATTTAGTTAGATAATAACTAATTGAGGAATTAACAAGTTTCCACATGGTTGTTTGATTATCTACGAGGATCTAGATGAGTCGGTGAATTAGTGGTCGAAGCGATATTAATAGCACGTATTTCGAGGCAAGCGATTTTCACTTACGACCTTTATACTTACGAGTATTGATTAGTTTTGTAAGTGATTTCCTTAGTTAAGTATCTTAATAATTAAAGGAAAAGAGATAAAAGACTTAAAGCATAAAAGTTTTAAAAGAGAATTTAAATACTCATATATATATTATGTTTGTGTGAAACATAATTAGCTTGATGTGATTCTAGCTTGTGTTATTATAAGTAATGATTGTGATTCTGATTGGTATGCTCTATTTGATTACATGCCTGAATGACATATTGCTGACTTGTGGTTGACATGATTTGTTTTGACATGTTTATAAGCATGAGACTTTCTTGATTTGAGCATACATTTGAGATTATCTTGTAGTATGTTGAATGGATATAATCATTCATTGTGTTGAATGTTTTGTGTGACACTAAGCTACAGATATTCCATCGTGTGACGCGCACCTGTCAGTTGAGAGATTCCTGACGATGCTGTGATTTATTCACTATGCCGAGTGAGATGCTCGAAGCCACGTGAGACTCGTGATGCCGCGTGAGACTCGCGATGCCTGTGAGACACCGATGGATGTAAGCCCTGGGCATTCACATATGTGTGTGCATGAGATTCATTGCATACACGAGATTATGACATTCATATGAGCATTGATTTTGCTATCTATATATGTATGCTATTAGAGTTATATGATGAGATCATAAGTATTGCCATGTTTAGTACTTGACCATATTGTTATGCAAACAAGTGTGATTTTGTGTTTGGTAAGTTTGAACACTGTTTGAGTCATATATATAATTGATGCTGGATAGGTTTATACCTATACATAACTTTTTTGCTGAGATTTGAGATAAATCAGAATTATAAAGTACCAAAATAGTAGCTCAACACGACAATGCTGGCCAACATGCCCCGTGCTGCTAGGCCATTCTGGGATTGTGTATGAGCACGTCCTCGTGCTCTAAGGTAGCACGATCCTGTTACCTGGGTTGTGTTATATGAACACAACTCGTGTTTGTCGTGGCACGACGTGTCAACTGGGATAGCTGTTGAGCACGCCCTCGTGTTCATCCAGCACGACTTCGTGCTGCTCCCCTGCACTTCAATTATTCAATATTCTGATTACCACTTACTGAGTATTTGTGAATACTCACTTGTTTGAATGTTGAATTATGGTGCAAATCGTAGATAGTTGCTTTTAGACTTGCGAGTTGTTAATCAGAGGCATATCGAGATTCTGTACGAGGTCTGGCTCCAATGTTTTATTCAGCTTTTATTTTGTACAGACTTGTACATATATATATAAATATATATATATATATATATATATATGGTGTTTTGCTTTTGCTGGTGTGTATATGTTTTGTATAAATGATTTTGGGCCCGAGATCGGGGTATATTTATATATGAGATTTTACCTATATTAAAGCTTGAGTTTATCTTATTTATTTTATTATTTAAATGGGGTGAAAATTTGGGGATATTTGTGTTTTGAATTTGGGGATTTTACCTATTTGAATGTTGAATTGTGGTGTAGATTTTAGACAAATCAGTTGCAGATTACGAGGCAGAGTTCACACGACTATCTCGCTATGCTCTAGAGGATGTTGATACTGACCAGAAGAGGAGAGATAGGTTTGAGAGAGGCTTGAGATTTGCTATCCATAACAGGATTGCGTTGAAACCTCAGACCTATGAGATTTTGATTGAGGCAACTCTTAGAGCAGAAGAGTTAGAGACTGAGGGTGACAAGAAAGAGAACAGAAAAGAAGGCAAGCGACAGAGAGCGTTAGAGTCCAGTTCTCAGAGGTCGCAGAGAAAAAAGAAGAAGTCTGACTCCAGACCACAGCGAGAGACAGGTGGAGTTGTCAGTAGACAGTCAGGGCGAGGAGGTGGGAAGAGTAGTTCCACCAGACCTCCTATTTATCCGAGGGATACATCCAGCAAGGATACTAGACCGTTGTGTTATAGATGTGATCATTCGGGACATTTTGCCAGAGATTGTCCACAGAGACCGATATCTTAGGGAGTTAATGTATCTAGACAGAGTTGTGCGGGTGAGGCTTGTACTATAGTAGCCAGTGGCAGTGGCAGAGGTAGAGGTGGACATGGTTCATGGTTTACTTCTAGAGGAGGATCAGCCTCCAGGGATGGAGCTAGTGGTTTAGGTATAGTGGGTACAGCTGGCGGTTCCACAGCTCCGACAGGGTCCACACCATATGCCAGAGTATGTGATATGACCCGAGATGAGGCTTTTGAGGATCCGAATGTCATTACTGGTATTATTATTATCTTTACTTACCCTGGATTAGTATTGATTGATCCAGGATCTACATGTTCCTTCGTGAATGATAGTGTCGTAGAGCAAATAGGTGGTAGTATTGAACAGTTGGGGTATACAGTTGCTGTATCTATGCCTATGGGTAGTACTGTGATGGTACGACATATTTTATGTCATTGTGAGTTGAGGGTTTGCGAGTTGACATATATGGCAGACTTGATTGTTTTGACGATGGCTGAGTTTGGTATCATATTAGGGATGGACTGGCTATCTAGAAATTAGGCCATGGTTGACTGTTACTCAAAAGAAGTCATCATTGAGGTTTACAATGAGAGACGGGTGTTACTAGTTGGTGAGAGGAAGGTTGTTCCTACTTGTCTTATTTTTGCTATAGTTGCAGTAAGGTTGATTCGGGAAGGTTGTAATGCCTATTTAGCGTTAGTGATTAACGTGAATCAGCCTAAATTAGAGGTACGAGACGTACCTATTGTACGGGAGTATCCTAATGTGTTCCCTGATGATTTACCAGGTTTACCCCATAGCGAGAGGCAAATTTTAGGATAGAGACTATACTAGGTGCTGCACTAGTATCTATTGCACCATACAGGATGACAACTATTGAGCTGCAGGAGTTAAAAAGACAGCTAGAGGAGCTATTGCATAAATGGTTTACACGTCCAAGTATTTCACCTTGGGGTGCACTAGTGCTTTTTGTTCGAAGGAAAGATGGTAGTATGCGGATGTGTATTGACTGTCGTCAACTGAAAAAGGTGACAGTGAAAAACAAGTATCTGTTGCCACGGATAGATGATCTGATAGATCAGCTTCGAGGAGCTACTGTGTTTTCCAAGACTGATCTCAGGTTAAGTTATTGGCAGTTGAGAGTTGAAGAGGATTCGATTGCAAAGACAACTTTTTGGACTCGATACGGGCATTTCGAGTTCATAGTAATGCTGTTTGGATTGACGAATGCACTAGCAGTATTTATGACATGATGAATAAGGTATTACAGTCCTATTTAAATCAGTTTGTTGTGGTATTCATTGACAATATTCTGGTGTATTCGCGAGATAGAGAGGAGCACGAGAGACATTTGAGAATTGTACTCGACTTGCTGAAGGAGAAAGAATTATATGCTAAATTTAGGATGTCAGAGGTTGTTTTTCTAGGACATGTGATCTCTGGAGAGGGAGTGAAACCTGATCCTAGTAAAATAAAAGCAATTCAGGACTGGGAGTCTCAGAGGAATGTTACTGAGGTACAGAGTTTTCTGGGCTTAGCTGGTTATTATCGTCGATTTATCGAGGATTTTTCGAGGATAGCTA